>JAUMJL010002379.1:0-36679 GCA_033558185.1 Dromococcyx pavoninus | reverse complement strand
CCCGCGGCCAATCAACGCCGCGTCCGCCACGAGAGGGGGGCGGGGTTCGGCTTCCTGACCACGCCCACTGTCCCACGCCCCTCAGCCCCGCGTGAGGGGGAGGGGGTGCCGGGCCCGGTTTTAGGGTGACCCGACCCTTCGGGGGGGGAGTCAGGACCCACAGTCTGGGGGGGCACAAGTCCCAGTCTGGGGGGGTCAGGACCCATGGGGGGTCACGACCCATGAGAGGGGTCAGGACCCAGTTTGGGGGGGGCACAAGTCCCAGTCTGGGGGGGTCAGGACATATTGGATGGGTCAGGACCCAGTTTGGGGGGGGGGGGGCAGGACCCGGTTTAGGGGGCGTCAGGACCTGGGGGGGGGGGGGGTTCAGGACCCGGTTGGGGGGGTGTGGGGGCAGGACCCATGTTGGGGGGGGGGGTCGGTACCCGGTTTAGGGGCTCAGGACCCGATTTAGGGGACCAGGACACGGTTTGGGTGGGGGCGGAACCCAGTTTCAGGGGGTCCAGTCCCATGTTGGGGGGGTCCAGTCCCCGGGGGGGGGAGTCGAAGCCGGTTTGGGCGTTCAGCACCCGGTTGGGGGGGGTCCAGACCCCCGTACGGGTGTCGGGACCTACGGGAGGGTCAAGACCTGGTTTGGAGGTTCAGGACCCGGTGCCCCGGTTCTGCCCGATTCCTCCCTGTTCTCTCCCTCCTTTCCCCCACCCATCGGGAGCGACCCCCGGTTTCTCCCTCCCGGGACCCCCCCCCCCCCGACTCACCCCCGCCCGGAGGCGCCGCCAGCGCCAGCAGCAGAAGGATCCGGATCGCGACTTCCCCCATCGCGATCCTCCCCCGGCTCCGGATCCGCTCCGGTCCCGGTGTGAACGGGGTGAATGGGGCGATCGGGGCCGGTTCGAGGGCGGCGCGGGGGAGGGGTCTGAGGGGGGAGGGAGGGGTCTGAGTGGGGTGATCGGAGCGCGTCACCGAGGTGGGGGGGCGGGCGGACAGACGGACAGCCCCGCCCCGGACAGACGGACAGACAGACACAGACCCACAGCGATGGAGAGAGGGACACAGCCCAAGCGCGGATGGACAGACAGACGGACACAGCCTCGCCGTGGACAGACGGACAGCCTGGCAGCCCCGCCTTGGACAGGCAGACCCACAGCGACAAGACAGACGGACGGCAGCCCAAGCGTGGATGGGACAGACGGCCCCGCAGGGATGGACGCAGCCCAAGGATGGACGGACAGATAGACAGACAGACTCGCCCAACCTCCCCTGTGGGGCCGGTGCCCCCCCTAAAGCACGGGGAGAACCCCCCCCCAAGTCGTCCCCCCCCCGAGATGGCCGCTGCCCCCCCCCCCCAAAAAACATGGGGGAACCCCCTACACCCCCCTGAAAGGGGGGAAGGTGGAGTGTGGGGATTCCCCGGGTGCTGGGACCCCCCAAAACATCCCACAGCCCCCCCCAAAGAGTGGGGGGGGAAGGTGGGGATGCAGGGATTCCCTGGGTGCTGGGACCCCCCAAAACATCCCACAGCCCCCAAAATCGGGGAGGGGAAGGTGGGGGTGCAGGGATCCACCGGGTGCTGGGACCTCCCAAAACATCCCACAGCCCCCCCAGATCGTGGGGGGAAGGTGGGGTGCGGGGATTCCCCAGGTGCTGGGACCCCCCAAAACATCCCACAGCCCCCCCAGATCGCGGGGCGAAGGTGGGGTGCAGGGATCCACTGGGTGCTCCATACCAGGGCCCCCCCCCCCCAACCCCTCACCCCACGGCGCCCGACGTAGAGACCCCGCGGAGCCGCTCGCTCCCGTCGGATTAATTTATTATTACTGCTCGAAATCCAGTGACATCGACAGGCGCGGCCCCCGCGGCACCGTCCGGCAGGAGCCGGTGGGATCCGGTACCATCTGGTTCCATCCGGTGGGATCCGGCTGGATCTGGTGGGATCCGGCACCATCCGGACAAGCGGCCGCGTGGAGGGGGAGGGGGCCAGGAGGGTCCTAACGGCTCCCGGCGGGATAAATAGGGAGGGTTTTGTACAGCTGACGGGAACTACGGCGTCGGGAGCCGCGGGGGCTACGGGGGGACACGGGGGGGGCGGGGTCGGGGGGGGGAACACGGGGTCGGCGCCGGGAATCCGGAGCCCTGGAATGTGGGGGTTCAGTCTTCTTCGGTGCCGCTGCCGGAGCGATCCTGGAGGAAGGGGAAGGGGGGAGAGGTCAGGGGGAAGGGTGGTTTGGGGGGGGGGGCAGGAGGACTTGGGGGGGCAGAGTGAGGAGAAAGGGGAAATTTGGGGGGGCAGGAGGAGGACTCAGGGGGCAGGAATAGGGGAGGAGGAAATTTGGGGGGGCAGGAGGAGGGAGCAGAGATTTGGGGGGCAGGAGGAGGGTCTGGGGGGGTTGGGAGGGTGGATTTGGGGGGGAGGATGCTGTGGGGCTGGAGGGGTTTTGGGGGGGGTGGGTGTCGTGGGGCGTTTGGGGGGGTTCTGGGGGGTGGGTGCCCTGGGGTTTGGGGGGGCAGGAGGGAGGGTTCGGGGGGGGTTTCTGGGGGGTGGGTGCCCTGGGGTTTGGGGGGGCAGCGTCACCTCCTCCTGCTCCTCGTCGCTGTCGTCGTCGCTGACCACGGGTTTGGCGCGGGAGCCGCGCGCCGCGCGCCGCCGCCCCTTCAGCCGCTCCTGCGCCTTCTCCTTCCGCCCCAGCTTGATTTTCACCTTCACCGAGCGAGCTGGGGGGGGGGGAACAGCGTCACCAGGGACCCCCACCCACTGTGATCACCCCTCCCACGGTGCCGTCTCCCACCCCACCGGGAGCTGCAGGAGCTGGGGGGGGGGGGGAAGGAATCCAGGTTCTGCATCCCCCGCCCCAAACCCCCCTGAATTCCCGGTGGGATCGCTCACACTCGGACTCGGAGCCTTCCTCCTCGCCCTCCTCCTCCTCCTCGCTGTCCTCGCCTTCGCTCTCCTCCTCCTTCTCGATTTTCTGCCGGACGCTGGTGAAGACCGACTGGAGGACGATGGAGTCCTCGTAGATCTGGGGGGGACAGCGCCGGAGTCAGGGAGGGGGACGGCATTCCCGGGAGCTCACCGCACCGTGCCGGCATTCCTGGGAGCTTGCTGTGCCATGACAGCATTCCCAGGAGCTCATCACGGCACTCCCGGAGCTCGCTGCACCGTGCCGGCATTCCCAGAGCTCTCTGTGCCACAACAGCATTCCCAGAGCTTGCTGTGCCATGCCAGCGTTCCCAGGATCTCACCACGCCATGCTGGTATTCCCAGAGCTTGCTGTGCCATAACGGCATTCCCAAGAGCTCAATGTGCTGTGCCAGCATTCCCGGAGCTCGCTGCACCATGTTGGCATTCCCGGGATGCTCACTGTGCTGTGCCAGCATTCCCGGAGCTCATCGTGCCATGACAGCATTCCCTGTGCTCGCTGCACCACAGCAGCATTCCCAGAGCTCACCACGTGGTGCCAGCATTCCTGGGAAGCTTAATGTGCCGTGATGGCATTCCAGGAGCTGGCCACACCGTGCCGGCATTCCCACAGCTTGCCATGCCGTGCCGGCATTCCCGGATCTCGCTGCGCCGCGCCGGCATTCCCAGAGCTCGCCGCCCCCCGCTGGCATTCCCGGAGGGCGCCGCGCGGTGCCGGCCGTGCCGGGCCTTACCAGGGAGCCCTCGAGGTTGAAGGTCTGCGCGTTCTGGCACAGCAGCATCACGTCCTTCTCCAGGTCGTTCAGGCTCCGGTATTTATGGTTGCGGATCCGCTCCTGCCGGGAATAACGGGACCTGTCAGGCTCCACCTTCTGTTCCGGATGCCAAATCCCAGCGTGTGCGGCCGCGTCAACGCCCTTGGCCAACGGCGAAGCCAACGGCGCCGGCGCAGTCGGAGGCGATTCCGGTGATCCCGGTGATCCCGGTGATTCCCGGGTGCCGTTACCTTGATTTTCTTGAAGTCGACCGGTTTGCGGATCAGCTCGTAATATTCCGGCAGCTCCTTGCGGGATGGCAGTTGGATGAAGACCTCGCTGAGCTGGCGTCCACTGCTGCTGCAAAGAGACCCCGCGCGTCACCGCGGCGCAGAGCCGCGCCCGCTCGCTCCGGACGGGATCCCGGAGCCTCCCCGGGAGGGCTCCTCGGAGCTGCTCCTCGGCCTCAGGGACCAAGCGTGGTGGCGCCAGGGGCACCGCAACCGTCGGGCGGAGCCGATGGCGCCCCGGAAGGGCCAGGATGGGCTTTGGAGCCTCCGGGCGCCAACCAAGGGCTCCGTCCATCGGCTCACTACGGAATTCCGGTGCTTAATTAAGGAATTCCTCGTTGCCAGCCCAGGGACCGGACACGGCTCCTTCGATCCCCGCGCATCGCGGCCGTCGCAGCCACCGCCGCGTCCCGAGGGCGGCCAGGAGCCCCCCCGCCCTCCCCGGGGCTCCATCCGATGGCGTTCCCGGTTGGCTTTGGTTGGGATAACGCGTCCGCCGCGGCGTTCCGTGCGCTCGCCCCCCTCCCCCCCTTTACCTGTCCTTGTATTTGATGACGGCGTCGACGATTTTCTTCATCTTCTTGGTGAGGTTGGGGGGGTTCGGGGAGAGCTTCTCCGCCGGCGGCCGCCCCCGCTTCTTCTGCTTCTTGCTCTCCTCGTCCTTCTCGCGGCTCCGGGTGCTGGTGGTGGGGGTGGCCGAGCCGACTTCCGGTTCCCGCTTGCGCTTCCGCGAGGATTTCTTCTGGCGGACTTCCTCCTCGATCTCCTCCAGCGTCCCCTCCTCGATCGCCTGCGCCGGGGCGGGGGGACACGGCGGCCGCTAGCGCGGAGCAACCCGGGGGAGGGGGCACCGGCCCACCGGGTCCCACCTCAGCCAGGATTTAACACCCCCCCCCCCCTCTGGGAACGCCGAGGGGATTCCGAACGCCAAGGGGTTGGGATTGGGTTGGGTTTGCGGGAATAGATGGGCCTTGGGAATGCTGAGCAGATTCCGAATGCCAAGGGGTTGGGATTGGGTTGGGATTGCGGGAGCAGAGGGACCCCGGGAATGCTGAGCAGATTCCGAACGCCAAGGGGTTGGGATTGGGTTGGGATTGTGGGAATAGAGGCTCTGTACAGCCCTGCAAATGCCAAACGGCTTCCAAACACCAACAGGTTGGGATTGGGTTGGGATTGTGGGAGCAGAGGGACCCCAGGAACACCGAGGGGATTCCGAACGCCAAAAGGTTGGGATTGGATTGGGTTTGCGGGAATAGATGGGCCTTGGGAATGCTGAGCAGATTCCGAACGCCAAGGGGTTGGGATTGGGTTGGGATTGGGTTGGGATTGTGGGAGCAGAGGGACCCCAGGAATACTGAGCAGATTCTGAATGCCAAGGGGTTGGGATTGGGTTGGGTTTGCGGGAATAGATGGGCCTTGGGAATGCTGAGCAGATTCCGAATGCCAAAGGGTTGGGATTGGGTTGGGGGGAATAGAGGCTCCATGCAGCCCTGGGAATCCCAAGTGGATTCCGAACGCCAACAGGTTGGGATTGGGTTGGGATTGCGGGAGCAGAGGGACCCCGGGAACGCCGAGCACCTTCCAAACACCAAGGGGATGGGATTGGGCTGGGTTTGCGGGAGCAGAGGCTCCGCAGGGCCCCGGGATCGGCCCTGGAGCCCGCGGGCGGGCGCGGGAGCCCAACGCGCCGGCTCCGATCGCGCTATCGCCGCGTCCTCCGGCTCCGGCTCCTGCCGGGGGGGGATGGGGATGCTCGGAGCCCCCTCAAGAGCTACGGCACCGGGATGTGTCCGGGGGGAAGAGCGCGGCCAGGACAAGCTTTGGGGGGAATTTGAGCCAATTTGGGGTGGAATCAGAGCCAGTTCAGGGCAGAACTGGAGCCACTTCGGAGCAGAATCAAAGCTGCTTTGGGGCGGAGCTGGAGCTGCTTTGGGGCGGAATCAAATCCGATTTAAAGTGAAATTGAGGCCAATTTGGGGTGGAATCAGAGCCAGTTCAGGGCAGAACTGGAGCCACTTCGGAGCAGAATCAAAGCTGCTTTGGAGCGGAATCAAATCCGATTTAAAGTGAAATTGAGGCCAATTTGGGGTGGAATCGAAGCTGCTTTGAGGCAGAATCAAAGCTGATTGAGGGCAAAATCAAAGTCGATTTTGGGTGGAATTGAAGCTGATTTGGGGCAGAATCAAAGTCGATTCAGAGTGGAATCAGAGCTCCTTTGGGGTGGAATCCAATTCGATTTTGGGTAGATTTGGAGCCTTTTTGGGGCAGAATCAAAGCTGATTCAGGGTGGAATCGGAGCCACTTTGAGGCAGAATCGAATCTGATTTAAAGTGGAATTGAAGCCGATTTGGGATGGAATCGAAGATGGTTTGGGATGGAATCGAAGCCGATTTGGGATGGAATCGAAGATGGTTTGGGATGGAATCAAAGATGGTTTGGGATGGAATCAAAGATGGTTTGGGATGGAATCAAATCCAATTTAGGGTGGAATCGGAGTCAAGCTGGGGTGGAATTGAAAAATGCTTTGGAGTGGAAACGATTCTGATTTAAAGCAGAATCGGAGTCGCTTTGGGGTGGAACCGGAGCCGCTTTGGGGTGGTTTTCGCCCGGCGTTGGCTCCGGCGCGGAGGGAGGGACCGGCGCGCTGCGGCGGAGGTGGAGAAGCCATTGGAGAACGATGCTGTACCATGAATACCTTGAGCCACTGCTTCTCCGTCAGCGAGTCGCTGTAATCCACCTCCTTCCGGTGCCGCGAGCCGCGCCCGAACATCTTCTCCTCCTCCTCCTCACACGTCAGGCGCTCCACCTCGGCGTCGTCCTTGATGATCCAGGAGGGCAGCTCGTCCTCCTCCATCAGGCGCGGCTTCCGCTTGGGATTCCGCGCCTCCTCGCGCCGCCGGTCCAGGTCCATGCGCTGCAACGGGACCGGGAGCTGGGGGCGACGCCGCGGCGCAGGGAGCGCCCGCGTCCCGGGATTGGGAGAGGAGACGCGGGACCGGCCCGGCCGGAGGGGTCTGGGCAGGGATTGGGAATGTCCTGTGGTCACAACACGGGACAGCACGGCCACAGGGATCCGGGCAGGGATTGGGAATGTCCCGTGGTCACAACACGGGACCGGGACGGCCAGAGGATTCCAGAGGGAGCTTGGGGATGTCCCTACAACTGCAATACAGGAGCAGCACAGCTGGAGCTCAGGGATATCCAAGGGCTCGGACTCAGGAGCAGCACAGCTGGAGAGCGGGAACACCGGGGCTGCAGCACGGGACCGGCACGGCCTCGGCACAGCTGGAGTTTGGGATATCAGGACGGGAACACAGGATCTCCAAGGGCTGCGGTGCCAGCAGGGACAGGGACGCCGCCCCGTGAATTCCCGGCACGTGTGGCTGGTGGAACCACACCGGGACCCAGAGCGCTTTCCGTGGCTCCTCACGGCTCAGCCGAGGCTGTGGAAACCCAACCCCGGGACGCGGCGGAGCGCGGGACGGCGTTAAAGCGGCTGCTTCGCGGGGCCGGGGCGCTCCCGGAGCCCTTGGAGGGCCGGGAATGTCGGGATGCCGGGCACTGGAGTTACGGATGCGCCCGCAGAGCTGATGAGGCTGCGATTTCTGGGCGGGGGATGCCCATCCTGGCACCAGCATCCCGCTCTCATTCCCGCTTTAACCACACCGGTGCCACCCGGGAGACCCCGGAACAGCCGGGAATTCCGCGGTCTCCATTCGGAGACCCCCCCCCCCCCCCGCACCGCTCCTCATCCCACCCCCACATTCCTCAGCCCCGGAGCTCTCCTGGGCGGGGGAAGCGGCTTTTGGCTCCGACGCAACTCCCGGCGAGCTCATCCCGGACGGAGCCGGGAGCGCCCGAGCCCGGAGTCGGAGCTCCGCCAGGCGCCTTCGCCGCTCACCATGAAGAGGTCAAACTCCTCCTCGTGCCGCGCAATCATCTGGTTGACGGTTTCGTCGTCGGGAACTTCATCTTCTTCCTGCAAGAGGGAAAGAGCCGGGATTGGGCGGGGGCGGCGCTGGCTCTGCTCGGAGCGCGGCCGCTGCACTTCACCTCTCGATACCTCATTCGAGTTTTCGACACCTAAAAGTTTTTTAATAGAGGTTTTATTATTTGATATCTTAATATTTAATTGGCGACACCCGAGTAGATTTCATTTTCAATAGATTTAACTTTTGATACCGAACTAGATTTTATTTTTTGATACCTAAGTGGGTTTTTATTGCTCCCTGGGGTTTTTTAATCCCTAAATAAACTTTATTTTTCGATACCTAAACAAATTTTATTTTTGATACTTAAATTTTATTTTTCCATACCTTAATTTTTTTTGATACCTTAATTTTATTTTTGATACCTTAATTTTAATTTTTGATACCTTAATTTTATTTTTTGATACTTTTATTTTTCGATACCTTAATTTTATTTTCCAATACCTTAATACATTTTATTTTTCAATACCTAAACACTTTATATTTCTCGATGCCTAAATAAACCTTATTTTTTGATGTCTAAATACATTTTATTCTTTGATCCCTCAATTTCATTTTTTGATCCCTAAATGAATTTTATTTTCTGGTACCTAAACTTTATTTTTGATACCTAAATTTTATTTTTTGATTCGGAAATTTTATTTTTCATACCTAATTTTATTTTTTATTCCTAAATTTTATTTTTGATACCTAAATTTTATTTTTTCATTCCTAAATTTTATTTTTGATTCCTAAATGTTATTTTTGATTCCTAAATGTTATTTTTTATTCCTAATTTTTATTTTTTATACCTAAATTTTATTTTTATACCTAAATTTTATTTTTTGATTCCTAAATTTTATTTTTTGATTCCTAAATTTTATTTTGATTCCTAAATTTTTTTATTCTTAAATTTTATTTTTATACCTAAACTTTATTTTTTGATTCCTGAATTTTATTTTTATACCTAAATTATATTTTTGATTCCTAAATTTTATTTTTTGATTCCTAAATTTTAATTTTTATACCTACATTTTATTTTTTATTCCTAAAATTTATTTTTATACCTAAATTTTATTTTTCTACCTAAATTTTATTTTTATACCTAAATTTTATTTTTTGATTCCTAAATTTTTATTCCTAAATTTTATTTTTTTGATTCCTAAATTTAATTTTTATCCCTAAATTTAATTTTTATCCCTCAATTTAATTTTTTATCCCTCAATTGTATTTTTTATCCCTAAATTTTGTTTTTTATCCCTCAATTTTGTTTTTTATCCCTCAATTTTGCTTTTTATCCCTCAATTTTGTTTTTTATCCCTAAATTTTATTTTTTATCCCTCAATTTTATTTTTCAATCGGTAAATTTCATTTTTCAATCGGTAAATTTCATTTTTCAATCGGTAAATTTTATTTTTCAATCGGTAAATTTTATTTTTTCAACCCCCAAATTTGTTTTTTTTCCTCCCTAAATGTTCTTTTTGGATGCGTTCTGCTTCTCCTTCTCTTTCGGGGGGGGCCTCGACCCTCGGAGGGGCCGCGGCGGCCGCCGGGAGCTGGCAGGGGCGCTCGGCAGCGAGGCCGAGGAGGATTGAATGGGCGTGGAGACTGAACAACCCCCTCTCACCTTTAGAGGTGCTTCCTCCAACTCAGCGGTCAGGCACAGGGTGGAGGCAGTGTGGGGGAAGCTGCCACTGCCACTGCCGCCGCCCGCGCTGTATCTGGTCTGTGGATAAATAGAGCATTCAGTCTCCAGGGCTGTCAATCCGACACCTTCCCCCGACGCAGCGAAGCCCTCCCTGGTTTTTGGGTTTGGGGGTTTTGGTTTGGTTTTTTTTTTTGGTTTTTGCCTTTTTTATGCCGTTTTAGCCCCGACGCCCTCGGCCTGGAGCCCTGGGGCAAAGGGCAGCCGCGCGTTCGCCGGCCGCGCTCCGGAGGGAGGAGGGAGCTGCCGGCGCCGCTCCTTACCTCATCCTGCTCCTCGTGCTCCAGGATGGCCTGGAGGAAGGCTCTGCGCTCGTGGCTCGAGGATTTCTGGTCGAACATTCCCGCTTGGATCACCTTCTGGTCGACGTTCAGCTTGTACTTGGCGGCGGCCAGGATCTTCTCCTCCACGCTGTTGACGGTGCAGAGGCGGAGGACGCGCACCTCGTTCTGCTGCCCGATGCGGTGCGCGCGGTCCTGCGCCTGCAGGTCCTGCGGGCACGGAGAGCGCTTGGGGCGGGAGCCGCGGGCGGGAAGGGGCACCGATGGCACTGGGATTTACGGATGGGATCCACGGGGAGGAAGGGGGCGGCGGTTGGGATGGGACTGGGATTTACGGATGGGATCCGCAGAGGGCGAACGGGCAGCGGTTGGGATGGGATTTATGGCCCAGAAAGGATGCAGCCCTTGCTGATGGGATTCGCAGCCCAGGAAGGGACAGCGCTTCCCGATGGGATTTACGGTCTGGGAAGGGGCAGCAACTGGGATGGGATTGGGATTTACGGATGGGATCCATAGAGGGGGAGGGGGCAGTGGTTGGGATGGGATTTATGAATGGTGAAGGGGCAACATTTGTGATGGAATTCATGGATATGGAAGGGGAAGCGTTTGGAATGGGATTCAGGAATGGGAAGCGTTTGGAATGGGATTCAGGAATGGGAAGCCTTTGCCCATGGGATTCACGACCATGGAAGGGGCAGCACCTGCCAATGGGAATTAAGCCCAGGGAAGGGGCAGCGTTTGGGATGGGATTCATTGCCCAGCCAGGGTGCAGCCTTTGCCCATGGGATTCACAGCCCAGGATGGGGCAGTGTTTGCAACGGGATTTATGGATGGGAAGGGGCAGCCTTTGCCCATGGGAATTCTGGCCCGGGAAGGGCACAGCGTTCGGGATGGGATTTACAGCCGCTCCCTCCGAGGGCAAACACACTTTTGTCTTCTAAAACACTTCCAGGGAGACACCAGCTGCACCCTGAACGCTCCCAGAGGAACACCCACAGGGAATTCGGGAATAGCAGCGGTGGCTGCTCTCTCCTTCGGAGACCGAGCACGCGTGGGGAAACGGAACGACCACGGGGACAGCGGGAGCCCGGCACCGGGAGCTGCTGGCAGAGGGAATTCTGAAGGGTTGGCTGCCAGCCAAGGGCACCCTTTGGGTCTCTCCACCCCAGCACCGAGCGCTTCCGGGCACGCGAAGGGGACGGGGCCAGCGGAGATGCCTCCTCCATCCCTTCGGCATGGGTTTGGCTTGGCCAACTGGTGGTTGCTTTCATTGGCTGGTGGGGATTTTTTAATAGATGCTTCAGGTTTTTGGTGCAGTTGT
Source organism: Dromococcyx pavoninus (assembly GCA_033558185.1). Classification (NCBI taxonomy): domain Eukaryota; kingdom Metazoa; phylum Chordata; class Aves; order Cuculiformes; family Neomorphidae; genus Dromococcyx; species Dromococcyx pavoninus. The sequence continues at coordinate 25,442 of JAUMJL010002379.1, read as the reverse complement.
TGGGGTTTTGGTGAGGTTTGTGGGGTTTTTAGGGCTCTTTGTTGAGTTTTTAGTGCAGTTTGTGGGGTTTTGGTGCAGTTTGTGGGGTTTTGATGCAGTTTGTGGGGTTTTGATGCGGTTTCGTGGAGCTTTAGGGCTCTTTGTTGAGTTTTTAGGGCCATTTGTTGAGTTTTTAGTGCAGTTTGTTGAGTTTTTGGTGCAGTTTGTTGGGTTTTGGAGCAGTTTATAAAGGTTTTGATGCAGTTGGCTGAGGTTTGGGGTCGGCTGGCTGAGTCTGAGTGTGGTTGGTGGGATTTTGTGATGTTTGGTTGAGTTTTCAGTGTAATTGGTGGCTTTTTGAGCCATTTTGGTTGAGTTTACAGCGTAATTGGTGGCTTTTTGGTCATTTTGGTTGAGTTTACAGCGTAATTGGTGGCTTTTTGAGCCATTTTGGTTGAGTTTACAGTGTAATTGGTGGCTTTTTGGCCATTTTGGTTGAGTTTTCAGTGTAATTGGTGGCTTTTTGAGCCATTTTGGTTGAGTTTTCAGCGTAATTGGTGGCTTTTTGAGCCATTTTGGTTGAGTTTTCAGCGTAATTGGTGGCTTTTTGGCCATTTTGGTTGAGTTTTCAGTGTAATTGGTGGCTTTTTGGCCATTTTGGTTGAGTTTACAGTGTAATTGGTGGCTTTTTGGCCATTGTGGTTGAGTTTTCAGTGTAATTGGTGGCTTTTTGAGCCATTTTGGTTGAGTTTTCAGTGTAATTGGTGGCTTTTTGAGCCATTTTGGTTGAGTTTTCAGCGTAATTGGTGGCTTTTTGGCCATTTTGGTTGAGTTTACAGCGTAATTGGTGGCTTTTTGAGCCATTTTGGTTGAGTTTTCAGCGTAATTGGTGGCTTTTTGGCCATTTTGGTTGAGTCGTCAGTGTAATTGGTGGCTTTTTGGCTATTTTGGTTGAGTTTACAGCGTAATTGGTGGCTTTTTGGCCATTGTGGTTGAGTTTTCAGTGTAATTGGTGGCTTTTTGGCCATTGTGGTTGAGTTTTCAGTGTAATTGGTGGCTTTTTGAGCCATTGTGGTTGAGTTTTCAGTGTAATTGGTGGCTTTTTGAGCCATTGTGGTTGAGTTTTCAGTGTAGTTGGTGGTTTTTTTGTCTGGTTGGTTCAGTTTTCGGTGCGGTTGGTTGGGTTTTTTACCTGGTGAGGGTTCCAGTCGCTGTCGAAGATGATGACGGTGTCGGCCGACTGGAGGTTGAGGCCGAGCCCACCGGCCCGAGTGCTCAGCAGGAAAATGAAATACTCGGAGCCCGGCTCATTGAACGTCTTCAACAACATTCCCCGATCCTCTGCTTTAGTGGTTCCTAAAAACAGAGAGGAGGGGTCATCCCTGCCCTGCAGGCGACCGCTGGGAGACCCTGATGGGTTGGGAGAGTCAGGGTTGTCCAGCCTGGAGAGGAGAAGGCTCTGGGGAGACCTTGGAGCAGCTTCCAGTAGGGAAAGGGGCTCCAGGAAAGCTGGGGAGGGGCTCTTGGTCAGGGAGTGCAGGGATGGGATGAAGGGAACGGGTTTGAGCTGCAAGAGGGGAGATTGAGATGAGATCTTGGGGAGAAATGTTCTCCTGGGAGGGTGGGGAGGCCCTGGCCCAGGTTGCCCAGAGCAGTGGTGGCTGCCCCATCCCTGGAGGTGTCCAAGGCCAGGTTGGATGGGGCTTGGAGCCCCCTGATCCAGTGGGAGGGGTCCCTGCCCGTGGAATTGGATCCGGATGGGCTTTGAGGCCCCTTCCAAACCATCCCATTCCACGATCCTATGATCCAGAGGGTAAGGAGCTCTGTCCACCATCCAGAGACACTTTGGGTGCCGGGACAGGCCCGGGAGAGCCCAGATGGGAGTGGGTGCGCGCTCTGTGAAAGGATGTGCAGCCACTTTTGGGAGAAAAACTTGAGGAAAAGGGGAAAAAGGGAACGGAGCAGCTAAAGCGGACGGTGAGGCCGTCCAGGAGCGGATCAGAAGAGCTCAGGACAGCGGAGCCGGGAACGCAGCCGGATTTACGAGGTTCCTCTCCTCCTTGGAGAAACACGGCTCCGTGAAGAGTGCCAGGGGCTCCCCACAAATCCAGGGGAGGGCTGGGATGCTCTGGGGTGGAAGGGAGCTCCGCAGGGAGCCCTCTGGGATGCTCCAGGGCGTGAGGGAAGCTCTGCAGGGAGCTGTTAGGGATGCTCCAAGAGGAGCTCCATATGGAGGTGTTTGGGATGCTCCAGGGTGCGATGGCAGCTCCACAGGGAGCCATTAGGGACACTTTGAAGTGAGGGCAGCTCCGTGGGGAGCACTGGGGATGCTCCAGGGTGAGTTCCTCAAGGAGCCATTAGGGATGCTCCGAAGGGCAAAGGGAGTTCCACAGGGAGCCGTTCTGGCTGCTCCAGGGTGTGATGGGATCCGTGATGAGCTCCACGAAGAGCCTTCAGGGATGCTCCACATGGAGACATTCTGGATGTTTCCAGGGTGCGATGGGAGCTCCACATGGAGTTGTTCAGGATGCTCTGGGATGAGCTCCATCGGGATCCATTAGGGATGCTTCACATGGAGGCATTTGGGATGCTCCGGGGTGCAAGGGGAGCTCCGCAAGGAGCTGTCACGGATGCTCAAGGATGCTCCAGGGTGCAATGGCAGCTCCAGATGGAGCGTTCAGGATGCTCCAGGGTGTGATGGGATTTCCATACGGAGCCGTTTAGGATGCTCTGGGATGCAAGGGGAGCTCCACAGGGAGTGTTTGGGATGCTCCAGGGTGCAAACGCCCAGGATCCAGGTGCCAAGGGCGGTGACTCCACCGGCGATGAGGAAGGAAGAAGGGGATCCGGAGCTTGATTCCAACTGAAAACAGGGAATTGGCTTCCCTGGATCCCAGAACGGCTCCGGGCACCAACTACAGCTCCGGGCATGAACTGCGCCGCGCGGAACCCCGGGATTTCACCCATTCCTTCAGATTTGGGTGATTTTAGTGGGATTACGGCTCTACCGGTCGCGGTTTCCGGGCCCTCAGATCATCCGGGTGGGCTTTGGGATTAAATAACCAAGCGGCTGGAATTAAACCCTCTGGGAAGCTTCGGCAGCAGCCGATGGGACCACTCGGAGCCAAGGGCTGCGCTTTGCACCCTCAGCCCGTTCGCTGCTCCGAACGCTGCTCATCCAGGACGTGATTCCCGGGATTTATCCCCATGGGAAGTGCAGGGGGGGGGGGGGGGGGGCACTCACCATCCAGCCTGAGGTATTTGAATCCACGATAGGCGAAATAGTCTTCCATGATGGTCATCAGGGAGGTCATCTGGCAGAAGAGCAGCACCTTGTGGTTGGTGGCGCGGAGCTTGGGCAGGATCCGGTCCAGCAGCTCAAACTTGCCCGAGGCGCGGTACAAATCCAGCCTGGGAGGGGCGGGAAGAGGGGAGGGGGATGAGGAGTTGAGGTGGGAAGGACGCGGTGGGTTCCTCTCGGAAGGATTCTCCGTGGTGGCCACAGCACTGCTGGGGGGGCCTCATCATGGAATCGAGGTTGGGAAAGACCCCTAAGCTCACCCAGTCCAACCATCGACCCCACCCCACGGTGATGACCAAACCCTGTCCTCAAGCACCACTTCTCCGCGGTTCCGGAACCCCTCCAGGGATGGAGACTCCACCACTGCCCTGGGCAGACACTTCCAAGGCTTCACTGCTCTTTCCACGAAGGAATCTTTCCCAATATCCCACCTAAACCATCCCTGGCACAACCTGAGGCCGTTTCCTCTTGTCCTATTGCTTCCTCCTTGGGAAAAGAAGAGCCCAGCACCCACCTCACCTCAGCCTCCTCTTCTCCAGGCTGAACAGCCCCAGGTCCCCTTTCCTGGTCCCTCAGCCCCTTCCCAGCTCCGTTCCCTTCTCCAGACGCTCTCCAGCCCCTCAGTGTCCCTCTTGGATTGAGGGACCCAAAACTGAACCCGGGATTCCAGATGTGGCTGAGTCCAGGGACTTGATCCCTTACTTGCTCCTGGTGACCACCCCATGGCTGATCCAAGCCTGGAAGCTCTTGGCCTTCTTGGCCACCTGGGCCACTGCTGCCCCAGGTTTGGCCACTGTTGACCAACACCCCCAGGTTCTTCTCCCCCAGGGAGCTTTCCAGCCGCTCTTCCCCAAGCCTGGAGCACTTGGCTTTGTTGAACCTCATCCTGTTGTCCCACGGATCCAGCCTGTCCTGATCCCTCTGCAGACCCTTCCTGCCCTCCAGCCCATGGATCCACGTCCTGATCCCTCTGCAGACCCTTCCTGCCCTCCATCAGATCAACACTTCCACCCAGCTTGGTGTCACCTCCAAAATCCTCGAGGGAGCACTCCAGATCGTGGATAAAGACATTAAACAAGTCTGGCCCTAACGCTGATCCCTGAGGACACCACTTGGGATTGGCTCCCAGTGGATTTAACTCCATCCCCACCCCTCTTTGGGCTTGGCCATCCAGCCAGGTTCCCACACGGCCAAGAGTTTCCCTGTCCAAGCCCTGAGCCGACGGCTCCTCTCGGAGAACCCTGCGGGCAGTGGTGACCAAGGATTTACTGAAGTCCAGGTCAACAGCAAATTCCTCATCCCATCAGGGATCATTCCATGAGGGACCATCCCATGACTCCTGCCCCTCATCCCACGATTCCCTCATCCACCAGCTGGGCCACCAGGTCCCTGGAGATGATCAGCTTGGCCAAACAGGACCTGCTCCTCCAGGCAAAGCCCAGCTCCACGGCCCCGACTCACCCCTGCACGATGCCTCCCGTGAAGCCCAAGTGCTCGGAAAAGGATTCCTGCAATCGGGAAGAGAAACGGCGTCAGGAACCGCTCTGGCATGGAAAGAAATCCAAGCAGGCCCTGGGATTGCCCGGAAAGAGGAGAACCCAAAGAGCTTGAGAAGGTTCTGTGGGAGCAGGCGGAGACCGGAGACCGGAGCCCGGAGCGGGGTGAGAGCTCGAGGCCCAGGGGATGGGGGATTTTATGGGATTTTATCTCCGCCCCGGATGAGGATGGAAGAGTTTTTCCCAGTTCCAGGAGCGAAGGCCCCGTTACCTCGATGTGCTGGAACATGTAGGGGTGGTTGCAGATCTTCCGCAGCTGCATGATGGTGTTCATCAAGGTTTTGGTCCCACCTTTCCCCTGCGCAAACGAGACGGGAATTAGGAGCAGGAACTCAACTATGGACGACTCCAAGAGGAAAATTCCAGGAGCGTTGGCAGCCCCGAAGCTCCAGCGTGGCCCAGATCCAGCTGGAGGCACCGGATGCTCAACGAGAGCTCCTGAGCTCAACGAGGGGCCCGGGTTTCAATGCAGAGGTTGAAGTCACCCCGTGGAGCCGCGGAACGAGGGGTTTTGCACCCAAAAAAGTGCCTTTTTAATTGTGTTTCCTGATTAATTTGATTTGTTGATCGCTTTGGAAACATCCGGTGGCCTCCAGGGCTTTCCCAGCAGGATGAAGCCCACCAGGACCCTCGGTGCTGGGCTGGATGCAGGAAGGGTTGGTGCTGGGTCCTGCTGGAGCCCACAATTCCCACCCCATCCCTCCCTCCGGACTCGGTAAGAGAGGATTTGGCTCCCTGGGTCAAGTGGATGGAGAAGACCTCCCACCCCATCCCTGGAGGTGCTTCCAGCCCCGCTCTGACCACGGAAGGATCCAGAAGGAGCAGGGCTCAGGGTGGGCTGACCTTCTTGTCCTTCTCGGAGCCGTCGGTGAGCAGCACGCCCTTGGCCTGCATGTGCCGGTAGAGGACCCTCTGCAGCGCGGACATGTCACACTTGATCACGTATTCCACCTGTGAGGGCCAAGGAGGGGTTCATTCCCAAGGGAATGCCAGCTGGAACCTCCAAAACCCCCATCCTGGAACCTCCAAAACCCCCAACCTGGAACCTCCAAAACCCCCCATCCTGGAACCTCCAAAACCCCCAGGGACGCCGCATCCTCCCAGACCACAGCACAAACCCAACCCCCAGTAAAGCCCAGGAGGACCCCAAAACCCCCAGTTTCTGGATGGATCCACCCAGGAGGACCCCAAAACACCCCATTCCCAGGTGGATCAACTCAGGAGGACCCCAAAACCCCCTGTTTCTGGATGGATCCACCCAGGAGGACCCCAAAACCTCCATTCCTGGATGCACCAAGCCAAGGGAGGACCCCAATTCCTGGATGGATCAACCCAGGAGGACCCCAAAACCCCAATTCCTGGATGGATCAACCCAGGAGCACCCCAAAACCCCCATTCCCAGGTGGATCAACCCAGGAGGACCCCAAAACCCCCTGTTTCTGGATGAATCCACCCAGAAAGACCCCAAAACCTCCATTCCTGGATGCATCAAGCCAAGGGAGGACCCCAATTCCTGGATGGATCAACCCAGGAGGACCCCAAAACCCCCATTCCCAGACGGATCAACCCCAGCAGATGAGGCCCCGGGGACACCCAGGGACGGATTCTTCCGGCCGTTACCTTTTCCGGGAGCTGCGCCTCCACCTCCTTCTTCAGCCTGCGGAGCAGGAAGGGGCGCAGCACCTTGTGCAGGCGCCGGATGATCAGGATGGTCTCCTCCTCGTTCAGGTCCACCTGCGGCACCGGGGAAGGAACCGTTAACGCCGGGGAAGCTCCCGCCCCCGCGAGACTCCCGGGGCCGGGATGAGGTCTGGAGTTGGGATCTCTGGGATGGAATCGGCACCACCGGAGGCTCCCGTGGGGATTTCTCCGAGGCTGGGACTCCCTTGGTGTTCCCCCCAGTGATGGAGTCGCTTCCAGCAGCTCCAGAGCCACGTTGGCAACAGCCCGACCAGCTCCAATCCCAGAATTCCAGGCTGGTAGGGTGGGAAGGGACATCCTGACCTCCCCCAGTCCCAGCTGGATCCCAGAATCCCAGACTGGTGGGATGGGAACGACCCTTCTGAGCTCCCCCAGTCCCAGTCAATCCCCAAATCCCACACTGGTGGGGTGGGAAGGGACCTCCTCAGCTCTTCCAGTCCCACTTGGATCCCAGAATCCCAGACTGGTGAGATGGGAAAGGACTTCTGGAGCTTTCCCAGGCCCACCCCAGCTCAAGCAGGGTCCCCTCACACGGTCACTCTGGATCTGATCCCGGTGGGTTCCAATCCCTCTGGAGAAGGAGACCTCACACCCTTCCTGCTCCAGGTCTTCCAGAAGTTTCTTCTCATATCCAGGTGGAACCTCTCGGGCTCCAGGCTGTGCCCAGCCCCCTCCTCCTGCCTCTTGGATCCGGATCAGCACGGATGGATCCCCTCTCCGGGTTGGGCAGCCCCAGCTCTCCCAGCCTTTCCTCCACCCCCTCCTCATCTCCCCACCCTCCTCTGGGCTCTCTCCAGGGGTTCCTGGTCCTCCTGGAGCTGGGGAGCCCGGAGACGGACCCAGATTCCGACCGGGAACTCCCTAGGGCTGATGGGACCCAGTGTCTCCAGATCCTTCTCCGCTCCAGTTGGTCATTCCCAAGTTCTCCAGGTGCCAGCTCAGGGGAGACTCCATGTCCACAGCTCCTTCTCTGCTCCAGCTGGTCATTCCCACCCTCTCCCAGTCGTTCCCAACCTCTCCGTGTCCACAGGTCCTTCTCCACTCTGGGTGGTCACTCCCACCCTGTCCCAGCTCCTTCTCCCAGCGCCTTCTCTGCAGAGCTTCACTCCAGAAGGTCATTCCCACCCTCTCCTGGTTGTTCTCAACCTCTCCTGGTGCCAACTTGGAGATGACTCCACATCCTCAGGTCCTTCTCTGCTTCAGCCAATCATTCCCAACCTCTCCCAGCTTGGAGATGACTCCACGTCTCCAGGTCCTTCTCCGCTCCAGCCAATCATTCCCAACCTCTCCCAGCTTGGAGATGACTCCATGTCTCCAGGTCCTTCTCCACTCCAGCCAATCATTCCCATCCTTTCCCAGCTTGGAGACAACTCCATGTCTCCAGGTTCTTCTCCACTCCAGCCAATCATTCCCATCCTTTCCCAGCTTGGAGACAACTCCATGTCTCCAGGTTCTTCTCCACTCCAGCCAATCATTCCCATCCTTTCCCAGCTTGGAGATGACTCCACGTCCCCAGGTCCTTCTCCGCTCCAGCCAATCATTCCCATCCTTTCCCAGCTTGGAGACAACTCCATGTCTCCAGGTTCTTCTCCACTCCAGCCAATCATTCCCATCCTTTCCCAGCTTGGAGACAACTCCATGTCTCCAGGTTCTTCTCCACTCCAGCCAATCATTCCCACCCTCTCCCAGCTTGGAGATGACTCCACGTCCCCAGGTCCTTCTCCGCTCCAGCCAACATTCCCACCCTGTCCTGCCTCCGAGTCCACCACCGTCCCTCTCCGCGATGGCAGATCCGCTCCCCCACCCTCATTCCCAGCCCTCGATCGCCGCTCCCCCGCTTCCCATCTCCACTAAACCCCATCCCAAGGGAATTGCAGCGGGAATCCCCCCCCTCCCACCCGCACCTTCTCCCCGGTCATGGCGAAGGGGGCGTTGAACCACTGCTCGAAGGTGCTGCAGCTCTTGAAGATGGTTGGCAGGAGGAAGTTGAGCAGCGCCCAGAGCTCGGGCAGTTTGTTCTGGAGCGGCGTTCCCGTCAGGAGCAGCCGGCGCGGAGCCACGTAGTGCGTGTTGAGCACCTGGGTCAGCTTGCAGTGGTGGTTCTTCATCCGGTGGCCCTCGTCCACGATCATGTACTTCCAGCGGATCTGCGGGAAGGAGGGGCGAGGGTGAGGGATGGGGCTCGATCCAGGGGGCAATTCCCATCGGGAATGCTTGGTGGCTTCGTCTCGGAGACAGGGGGAAAGCGGGAAGAGGGAAGGACGCCGACACCACCGGCTCTGGGGAATGTCAGCATTCCTGGACAGTTTTGGCCAGGGACGATCCCAGCCGTGTCCGACTCCACAAGAGGAAGGAGGAAGAGGAGACTCTTCCCTCCACAGCCTCACTGGGATCAGACCCATCGGCTTCTCGTGCTCCTGGCAGAGCCCCAGCGCTCCGGAACCGATTCCGAGCGAGGTGGAATCCGTTTAATCCAAGGATCGGCCCCTTCCCAGCCCAGGGGAGGCCGGAATCCTTAATCTGGAGGGGGAAAACCCCTCCAGAGCTCCACAACGGCAACGCCGAACCCACAGGGGCTCTGGCAAACATTCCCCATCCTAGGAATTCCTTTATTAAAGGGGAAAAACATCTGTGGAGTCATCCCAGGAATTGCAGCCAAAGCTGAAGAGGAAATGCCGCGTCGGCTCCGCCGCCGAGGGAGCAGCAGCTCCAAGGCTCCACCAAGCGATGCCGAGAGGCTCCGGAGCTGAAAACCTCCCTGGAGAAGCGGGATTTTTCCGGGCAGGGGGAATCCTCTTGGCAAAGCCCAGATCCCACGGAAGAGGGACCCACCTTGGCCAGGATGTGCTTGTCCTTGATGATGTACTCGTAGGTGGTGAGCAAGACGTTGAATTTCCCGCTGCGGAGCTGAGGTACGAACGCCCTTCTCGCCGCCGGAGAGCCCTGGAGGGAGAATCCCAAAGAGAAACGTCATTCCCAGGGGAAGAGAGGCGGTGGGAATAGATCTGATCGACGCGGAAGGGCTGTTCCGGACACAGCGAGGAGGCAGCACTTGGATCCCTCGCGCCGCGAAGGGATGGAAACCACGGGTGGGTTCCATCGATTCAGCGCAAGGAAGCGTCTCCGCTTCACTGGGATAACGGGAATCTCGTCAGGCCGGCAGGAGACCCCAACGGCACCCAAGGAATTCTGCCAAAGGGAGCAGCTGGAGGGGCCCGGGAAGAGCGGCAACGCCGGGACTTGCCTTGTAGGAGACCTTCACCACGGACGGCGCCCACTTGTCAAACTCATACGCCCAGTTCGACAGCGTTCTGGGGACAAAAGAGATGGAAACGGATCAGAGCGGCCCTGGCGGAGCCGGGAATCGATCCCGGAGCCGTCCCAACGCCACGTGGGGGGGGGGGGGGGGGGGCGGAGCTTACGAGAGGGGGACGATGATGAGGAAGGGCCCGTTGATCCGCTTGTGCTCCATGAGGTACGTGATGAGCGCGATGGTCTGGATGGTTTTGCCCAGGCCCATCTCGTCGGCCAGGATCCCGTTCAGGTTGTTGTTGTAGAGCGACACCAACCACTCCAGGCCCTTGATCTGCCGGGAAAAGCAGGGATGGCGCGATGGGAAGAGGCAGGGATCGCGCACCCGACTCTGCCGACCCCTCGCCGTGTTCGCTATGCATCTCGTTAACGACCTCGTTCTAATTAGTTATGGCCAGGCATTAATAGATCCCATGTTCTCTTGGGATCAGGGAGACCCGTGGAGCGTTGACGCTCTTTGAAGCGGGAAGGCCGGATCGTTATCCCACCCGGATCGTTATCCCGATGGCTCTGCCCTCGGCTCCCGTTTCTCGTGACCGTGAGCATCCCAACTCCCAGCGCCTCCCACCAGATCCCAGTCCCTCCCACCAGATCCCACCAACTCCCACCAGATCCCAGCACCTCCCACCAGATCTCAGCGCCTCCCACCAGATCCCAGCGCCTCCCAGTGCCTCCCACCGGATCCCAGCGCCTCCCACCGGATCCCAGCGCCTCCCAGTGCCTCCCACCGGATCCCAGCACCTCTCTCTGGATCTCAGCGCCTTCCACCAGATCCCAGCGCCTCCCACCAGATCCCAGCGCCTTCCACCAGATCCCACCAGATCCCAGCGCCTCCCACCAGATCCCAGTGCCTCCCTCCAGATCCCAGCGCCTTCCACCAGATCCCACCAGATTCCACCGCCTCCCACCAGATCCCGCCAGATCCCAGTGCCTCCCTCCGGATCCCAGCGCCTCCCAGTGCCTCCCTCCGGATCCCAGCGCCTTCCACCAGATCCCACCAGATCCCACCACCTCCCACCAGATCCCGCCAGATCCCAGCGCCTCCCACTGGATCCCAGCGCCTCCCACCGGATCGCATCAACTCCCAGTACCTCCCACCAGATCCCAGCGCCTCCCACCGGATCGCACCAACTCCCAGTACCTCCCACCGGATCCCAGTGCCTCCCAGTACCTCCCACCGGATCCCAGTGCCTCCCAGCGCCTCCCACCAGATCCCGGCGGCGCTCCGGCTCACCTGGTACTGCTTGAGGACGCCGTTGACCATCAGCGTGGATTGTTTGTCCACGCGCTCGGTGACCGCGTGCGCCACGGCGTAGTAGGACTGCAGGCCCCTGGCCAGCGCCTGGGAAACCCCGTACTCGTCATCCACATCCTGCTTCGCGTTCCTGGTGGGAACAAACACCGGGTGAGACAGGGAATCCCTTGGGATTCAGCCCCGGGGACGATCCGTATTCCCAACGTGTGCCAAATTAGGTCTCAATTTGGGAAGCTCGCTCCAAAATAAAAGCAAACAGCGGGAGGGGAGCGACCACCACAAACCAGGATCCGCCAAAGCGGCTCCGGAACGGGAGGCGGCGCGGGAAGGGGTCGCGCTCACTCGATAATGTGCCGGGCGTCCACTTCCGAGACATCGTCGCTGTCCGGATCCGGAATCTTCTTCTTCTCCTCCACCGGCAGCGCCGGCTGAGCCGGCTGCGGTTGCTCCTCTTCCTCCTCCTGCCGGGAGAAACCAAGGCTTTGGAGTACAAATGGAAATGGGAACGGCCGAGCCCACGGCGCGTGGCAGGGGTGGAAAACCCTGGGAAGCACTGGGAATGACCAACGGGAGAGGAGAAGGAACTGGGGACAGGGAGTGCCCACTGGGAAGGGTTGGGAATGACCAACTGGTGTGGAGAAGGACCTGGGGACACGAGTGCCCTCTGAGCTGGCACTGGGAAGGGTTGGGAATGACCAACTGGAGTGGAGAAGGACCTGGGGACACGGAGTAACCCCTGATCCGGCACTGGGACAGGTTGGGAATGACCGGATGGAGCAGGGAAGGACTTGGGGACACCAAGTCCTGCCCCATTTCAGGAATACTCGGGAAGAGGCCTGGGCAGCCAATGAACCCAGCTCGCTGCCTCCGTGCTGCCACACGCTTCCCCGACACGGGATTTTGGGTTGAAATGCACTTATTTGAGTCAACCAACACGGAATTCCCAAGGGATCTCAGCACGGAACCCACAGCCGTTCCCTATTCCCTTGAATTGGGAGGGAAACGGGGGATTCCTCACCTCCTCCTCCTCCTCGGAGCCGCTTTCTTCGCTGTCCGACCTCGGAGCCACTTCGTACCTAATTAAACACAACGACCGACGTCTAACGCCGGATCCGGCACCGGCGCCGCGCCAGGATCCCTCCCCCCAGTTAAAACTGGGATTTCTTTCCATGCAATAAAATCCTGACTTCTCCCAGTTTCCCCTCCCTCGCTCCCAGTTTCTCACGCGCTCCCGGGAAGGCGCACGAGCCCAGGCCCCCACGTCCCAGCCTGCCCTTTCCAAGCCTTTCCCACATCCTTTGGGGAGGGCACAAGAGGGGCTCTCTAGGGGGGACTTAGGGGGCTCCATAGAGGCTTTTGATGGGCTCTTCCCAAGGTTTTCATCCCGGTCAAGCCCCCTCCCTGCCGATCCCGCACGGAACAGCGATCCCAGTGCTCCGGTCGGCGTCGCCGCGGGCGCGATCCCAGCGCGCGGATGGAGCTCCCGGTTCCCCTCGCGGCTCCGGCGATCCGAGGCCCAGGGAACCTCCCCTCGGGACTCACCCGGGGTTCATCTCCAGCCACGCCTCCAGCTGCCCGGCCTTGGGAGCGTCGGTGCCGGTCAGGATCTTCCCGCTCTCCACGTGGATCACCTTGACGGGGAGGTCGCTCATCTGGCTCGTCTCATCCAGGGGCTGAGGAACCAAAGCCGGGGCAGGATTTGGAGTTTTCCACCCCAAAACAGCGCCCGTGTTTACACCCACAGCTCCACCCCGAGGCACCCAGGAGCACGGGAAGAGTTACAGCGCCGGCTGCTCGGAATATGGCGGCACCGGAGGGTGGGAGAAGCTTGGGAAGGGTGGGATTTAACATTTGGCTTTGGAAAATCCACGTTGGCGTTCGGGATTCGCGCGGGGAGGACGCGTTCGGCTGTCAAACACAAACTTCCCTTCCAAGCCCTCCGTGCAGCAGATCCCAGCCCGACCACCCCTGCCCAGCCCTGGACTCGGAGCCACCTTCCCCTGCTCAGGCAGAGCCTGGGAAAGCCATTCCCATCCCCCTGGAAGTTGTATTTTAGGAAGCTTCGCTTTGGCTGCTGCGTCAGATCTCGGGGCCTGGCAGCGGGAAGGGATATCCCAGGCCTTTCATCCGCACGGCTGCTTCCCACCCCGGCGCGGCGCGCGACGGGCCGACGGGCCTCACCTCTCCATCTGGGCCGATGGCCGGCGTCTGCCCTTCCGCGTTCTCCGCCTTCTGGAAGAGGAAGGAGACGGTTCGTCAGCGGAAGCCACAACCCTGAGGTTCTTCCCTGAAGCTGTTGTTATTCCAGCTGGGAAAAACTCACCTTCTTCTTCTTCTTCTTCTTCTTCTCCTTGGCCACCTGGGCCGCCTTGTGCTGCCGCACCAGCTCCGTCAGGTTGGCCACGTACTCGTCCGTCTGCTGCAGCAGGTAGGCCAAGCGCTTGTCCTTCTTCTGATCGATGAGCTTACGGTACCCTTCCTCATCCTCAGCCTACGGAAAAAGGGATGGAGAGGGCGTCATTCCCCATCCGGAGCGCGACGAGCCCTCGGCGCCGACCCCGGAGCGGCTCACCGCGCGCACGGATCGCGCCCAACCTCACCATGAGCCGGCGCATCCGCTCCTTCTCGATGCGCTCGTTCTCCTTCTTCTGCTCCCGCTCCGTGTTGGCGTGGTACGTGGCCACCGCCTTGGTCAGCTTCTGGATTTTGCCCGTGACGGAGCGGTGGTATTCCTTGAAATCCTTGGCGTGCTGGAGAATGCTGTTGAGGTATTCCTGGAGGGAAAAGGAGAGGGGCGTCAGGAACCGTGAGCATCCCAGAAAGGTTTGGGATGGGGAGAAGCTTCAAGCTCATCCATTCCAGGCTCCTGGGAACGCGTTGCGCTACGGAACAGGTCCAAGAGCATCAATTAAGCGGGATTAATTTATCCCATATTTAATAACTCAGATTATTTTGGTTGAGGAATCCCTGCAGGAAAAAGGGGGCATCAAGAACCGTGAGCATCCCAGAAGGGTTTGGGATGGGGAGGAGCTTCAAGCTCATCCATTCCAGGCTCCTGCGATGCGCAAGGACATCCTTAGCGACGCGTTCCGCGAGGGAATACGTCCAATATCATAAATTAAGGGAGATTAATTTATCTTATAGTTATTAGAATGGGTAATTATGGTCGGAAGGGACCCAACGGCATCACCTGCTCCAAGCAGGACCCTTCTCTAATCCCCTAAACAAAGGGAATTCCCTAAACCCCCTCAGCCCGGAGAAGCCAAGCCAAGCGTCTCCGGAACCGGCTGACCTGGTGCTTCTGCCGGCGCTTCCGCTCCTGCTCGATCTTCTGCTGCTTCTCCAGCTTCTCGGTGATCCGAGCCTCGCGCAGGGACTGCCTCTTGCTGCGCTTGTAGGCCTTGGCGTTGAGCGCCGTCTCCAGCGCCGTGTCGCGCCGCATGCACACCACGACCTCCTGGCGCAGCTGCGGGAGAGCGCGGCGTCGGGAGAGGGGGGTTCGTCGCACAGAGCACGACACCGGCCCCGGGGACGAGCGTGGAATCCCTCTCTGGATCTCTTCCTGTGCTCCAAGCCCACGGATCCACGGCCAGGTCCCTCTATAGATCCTCCAGCCCGCGGACCCAGCCTGTCCTGATCCCTCTGTAGATCCTCCTCACCCTCCACCCATGGATCCAGCCTGTCCTGCTCCCTCTGTAGATCCTCCTCATCCTCCACCCATGGATCCAGCCTGTCCTGATCCCTCTGCAGACCCTTCCTGCCCTTGAGCCCATGGATCCAGCCTGTCCTCATCCCTCTGTAGATCCTCCTCACCCTCCACCCATGGATCCAGCCTGTCCTGCTCCCTCTGTAGATCCTACTCATCCTCCACCCCATGGATCCAGCCTGTCCTGATCCCTCTGTAGATCCTCTTTCTCCTCCGGCCCATGGATCCAGCCTGTCCTGATCCCTCTGTAGATCCTCCTCACCCTCCACCCCATGGATCCAGCCTGTCCTGATCCCTCTGTAGATCCTCCTCACCCTCCACCTCATGGATCCAGCCTGTCCTGATCCCTCTGTAGATCCTCCTCATCCTCCACCCCATGGATCCAGCCTGTCCTGATCCCCCTGCAGACCCTTCCTGCCCTCCAGCAGCTCCACGCTCCCACCCAGTTTGGTGCCATCTCCAAACTCCCCAAGGAGAGCACTCGATCCCCTCCTCCAGATCACGGATAAGGAGACTCCGCGCCTCCCGTTGCTCCCCCACGCAGGGAATTCACATCCCAGACTTCCTTTGGTGGAAAACTCACCTGGCGCTGGAAGTTCAGCAGCCGCAGAGCTTTAAGTTCAATGGTAGCTTTGGTTCTCAGGTCTCCAGCCAAGGAGCCAGGAAGGTTCTCCAGCTCTTGGATCCTGTGAGCGATGCGAGCCTGCAGCCTGCGGAGGGACGAGCCGGGATCTCAGCGCCAGGAATTCCCTTCCACTCCTCTCCCGGCCAAGCACGGCTCCGGATCGCGGTGGCCTCATCTCGAGGGGCTTCGGGACTCAAGGGACGCTCAGCACCCAGGGAATGGTTCCCAGGACAGGGAACCGTTAGGGTGTCCCTCAACAGGATGGATTCACGGAGTCACGGAATGTCCTGAGTTGGAAGGGACCCACGAGGACCGCCGAGCCCAACTCCTGTCCCTGCACTGGACAACCTGGAATATTGTCCGACTGCTTCCCTTCCGGTGCTCCACCACCCTCTGGGTGAAGAACCTTCTCCTGACACCCAAGCCCACCCTCCCCTGGGGCTCCTTCCTGACATTCCCTCGGCTCCTTTGTTGGAAGCTGTTTTTGGCTCAGTCTCATCTGAGCAACTCCACTTTCTGAGAGTTAACGGGATGTTTTTCCAACAGGGATTCTTTTCTCTCTAGGGACGCAGAAAGGCTGTTGCTCAACCTTATTCCTAGAGAATCCAAGGCCGTCCTGGAGCTGATGGGATGGGAAAGGGGAGGACGGGAGCACCGCCCCCAATCCAAGAGGATTCCAGTCCCCATCACACTCAGGATAACACGGAGGGAGCACGAGGGTCTCTCTTCTCCGATGGCCAGCGGGGACCTCATCCACCTTTTTACCCCTGATCCTGGATCTCTGCATTCCTGGATCCAATTCCTGAGTCCAGTTCCCTCCTATCCCGGGCCCTTTTCCCGTGCCTGCTCTGTGGCGACGCCGCCATGGAGGGACGGGGGGAATTTTGTCTGTTTGGGTGTGTTTTGTTGTTTATTATCATTGTTATCACCAAGATGTTTTAATTCCCAACCCACAAAGCCTTTTTCCTCTCATTTCCCTTTCCCAGGGGACGGGAGGCAAAGGGATTTGGGATCCCAAGTGCTCGGCTCGAGCTGCCGAAGCGGCCGCGGCCGGGGCAGACCCCGGACGGACGGAGAGCGGCGGCGCCAGCCCCTACCTGTACTCCCTCTCCTGCAGGATCTCCACGGGATCGAGCCCGCGGGGCTTCTGGATGGGCGTGATCCGGTTCTGCTTCTGGTGGAGCTGCACCATGGGCGCGGGCTGCGCCGGCTGCCCCGGCGACTGCGTCTGCGGCGGCATCACCGGCGAGGCGGCGGGCGGCACGGCCGGGGGCGCCGGCGAGGGGCGCCCGGTGGGCTGGGGGGGGATCAGCTTCTGCGGGGCCGGCGAGGGGGCGGCGGCGTTGGCCAGAGGGCCTGGGGGACACGAGCCGAGGGGGGCCGTGAGCGAGCGAGGAGCGGCCCCAGCTCCGTCCCGCGGGCGCCGAGCGCGGCTGCGGCGGCGCCGCTCGGAGCCTCACCGGGATCTCAGCGGCAAAGCCGATCAAACCCTCCCTCCCTGGATGAAGGCGCTGGATTCCAACCGGAATTCCGGCTCGGAAAGCCCAAGCGGAAGGACACGCGGATCGAGGCGGCTCCTCAGAGCTTGGCCACCCGGAATCGGAGCAGGGCGCTCCCAGCTCCCTCACGGAGCACCCGTGGCCGCTCTCCCCCTGCCCCGGCTCGTGGCTTCGTTAGCACCCAAACGAACCCCAAACGAACCCCGGGCTCACCTTCCGGCCAGGGCTTGGAGGGGGCTCCAGGGGGTTGTCCGGGCATTCCCGGGGGAACTCCTGAGGGTCCAGGAGGGGGCATGTTGGGCCCTCCTATACCTGCAGAGGGGCCAAAAAAAAGGGGGAAAGAGGAATAAAGAAGAAAAAAGCACATTAATACATTGATCCTTGTGTTTCAAAAGTTGATTCTTCCCATTCCGAGAGCCGCAGCAGCAGGAACGGCCTTTGGCACAGAAGCCTCCAGCCCTGCCCACTGGGAACGGCACCGGAGGGAGGAACCAGCATTCCCACCCCAAAAACTGCCCGGAGGAGCCTCCTCGTTGCCAGCTGGGATGGATCCGAAATCCCAGCTCCTGGAAAGTTAACGGCCACGAATCAGATGGATTATGGGATGGGGCAGTGGAAAAGCCAGAGCGGGGGCCACGAGGGCAGCGAGGAGGGATGAGAGCACGGAAAACCAGGATACAAGGCCGGAGGAAGGCTCATCCCTGCAGAGGAAGAGCCATCCCTCTGGAAGAAGGAATCGTGGATTACAAGGGAATGGAAAAGCCAGACTGGGTACCACGAGGGCAGCAGGGAGGGACGAGAGCACGGAAAACCAGGATACAGTGCCGGAGGAAGGCTCATCCCTCTGGAAGAAGCCCCATCCCTCCCGGAGCCCTCCGGCCCCGTGCCGGGGCGGCGCTCACCGTGAGGTCTGTTGTAGTTTGGAGGTGTCGGTCCCGGTCCAGGCCCTGGCACCGGGCCCTGCACGGGCCCCGTTCCGGACACGGAGGGCGGAGGTAGCGTCGGGATTTGCTGCTGCATCCCGGGCAGCGGGCGCTTGCCCTGCACGGCCATCTGGAGGTGCTCGGGCAGCGGCTGCCCCCGGGCCAGCATCTTGTAGGCCATGATCTGGGCGCGCAGCTGGTGCAGCTGGTTCTGGTTGAAGGGGGTCGGGCCCCGGTTCTGCTGCCCCAGCGCCTGCGGATCGGAGCCGTCCAAGGGGCCCGAGGACATGGGGGCGGCCGAGGAGGGGCCGTTGGCCGGCACCGGGCTCGAGGCGTGCTCGGAGCCGCCGAGCGGAGACGGGTAACCTGGAAGGGAGAGGGGGAAGAGGAATTGCAAGGGGGAACTCCTCCTCTGCGCCTGCTTTAAACCCCAAACCCCTCCCCAAATCCCTTCCTGAATCCTAACGGGGCTGCGTGGGAATTGTGCGCTCGAGTGTGCGATGGCGGCACAGAGGGGACCGGGATCCGCAGGGATGGATCATCCCACGCCCCAGTTCTGCCTCTCCCTGCGCTCCCCAGGCACCACGTGGAAATGGGAGAGGGAAGCCAAGAGCCTGGATGCTCTGGGAGCGCCGGATGGATCCGCAGCCCCATTCCTGCGGAAACGGGTCGGTTTTCCTAAAGGAACCAACCTTGGGAGTGCTGATCCATGGGGCTCGGAGGAGGCCCCATCCCCGCGTGCGCCCCCGGCCGCATCCCCATCCCTTTCATCTGGCCGTAGCGGGGATCCTCGGAAATTCCCTTCTCGTGCATCGAGTCCATGGGCTGGTGGGGAGGAAAAAACACCGGGATCAGGGACACGGCGACGGCATTCCCAGAGATCGGAACGGCCGGGGACAGGCGGCTGTGCCGGGGGGGTGCCAGCAGCGCCGAGCTGGGATCTGCTCCGAAGGCACTGAGGGTTCCCCACTGGCATCACGAAGTCCCTGTTGGCATCGAGGATTCCCCATCGGCAGCACCAACATCCTCAAAACAAAACCAGATTGGCTGGAAAAAAACCCGCTTGCTGCAGGAAAACCACTGGAATCAGACAGGAATCGGCACGGGAAGACGTGGAAAGAAACTTAAATCCACTGAAAAGCTTTGCCAGAGCGGTTTTATCCCAAATCTTCCAGCAGAAAACGCTGGAGACGATCGGAAAAGCTCCACATTGGATGGAAATAGCGAGGGAAGGGGGGTTGGATGATGGAATTCCCCAATATTTTGATGGGAAGTGAGCAGGGGAGACTCGTTTTCCACGAGAGAAACCTTAATTGGAAGTTTCACCTCAGTGAAATTTAGGGATTGAGCTTCTCCATCCTGGAGAAGAGTCGGAAACGATGCCGATACCTCCGAAGCAAGAGGCACCAACCCAGCTCCAAACCCTTCCCCGCTCCGACTCGGGGCATCCCAAGAATAAACCAGGAGGGAGATGAAGCCCCGAGCTGGTTTTCCCGGCCCCACGGCAGCGGGGGCTGCTCCTGCCGGGCATTCCCGGCGTTCCCGGAGCCCCTCTCACCTTGTGCATCTGGTGGATGCTGTCCTGAGCGTAGGCGCCGGGCGGCTGCGGCGGCAGCGGGTGCCCGGCCGAGGGGGGCCCGGGGCTGGGGCCCATCATTCCGTGAGCGGAGCCGGGAGAGGGGCCGGGACTGGGACCCAGCATCGCCCCCGGAGAGGGGCCCGGCCCCGGTGACGGCCCCGGGCGCGGCGTTCCGCCCAGCGGAGGATCCGGAGTCGACATGGTCACAGCGGGAGCCGGGAGCCCCTGACGGCCGGAGCTGCTGGAGCTGCTCCTGGAAAAGCCCCGGAGACCGGGATGAAAAAGGGAATCAGGATTAGGAAGAGCGGGAGCAAACCCGCCCGGAGCACCGGAACCGCCCCAGCCGCGTGCACTCGGCCAAGCTGGAGGCATCGGGAACACGGAGGCCGCTTCAGATCCACTGAGGATTCCCTGGATTCGGGCAGAAACTGGAATCCAGCCTGTGCAGGAAGCAGTTTATCCACCAGAAATGTTTTATTCCCATTGTGGGAGTGGTTTTTTTTTGGACGCTGAAAGCAATCCGAAGTCGTCCCGCGCTGGCTCAGCTTCCGGCGACGCGGATTAAACGCAAATATCCCAGGTAGGGAAGCACCAAATTCCAGAAACGAGAGACTCGATCCGGTTTAAGAGGGAACTGGTGTGGAAAACCAGTTGGATTCGGGTGAGTCGATGGTTCCTGGTTTCCCAGGCCGCGGGGCAGGAGCTGCTCAAGGAATTTGGAGGCCTCTCCCAGTTTGGGGCTTGGCTTTGGGATTACGGCTCACAGGCTGTGGAGATGGAGAATCCCAAATCCATCCTCTGGTCCCACCGTGGGATTTGCTTCTGGAACAGCGAGTACGACCCAAACCCAAACTGATCCACTCAACGAGCTCCAGATTTCCCTGATTTCCCATTCCATGAGGACCGCGGGGAGATCCAGCTGGGGGTTTCTGCCGTGAGGGATTCCCAGCGGGAGCAGATCCCATTCCGGCCGATCATCCCAGGCTGGGAGCTGCCGAGGCAGAGAGGGTGAAGGTGGGAGAAGGTAACGCACCAGTTTGCTGCCAGTGGGGAACTGGGAGGTGCTGGTGGCTCCGGATGGATCAGGTGAGCATCAAGGGCAGGAAAATCCATGGGAGCGAATCCCAGCTCCGCAGCCAGGCCGAGGGATGGATTGGGAAAGGAGCCGCATCCGGGTGACGCCGTTAACCGCCAAGGTCAGCCCGGAGCAAGGTGGGATGAGCTTCCCGGGATGAGCTTCCCAGTTCCCCTCCAGCTCAACCGCTCTTCTTGGAATGGGAGCTCAGACACAGGGATCGTTTTGACCCCAAAATTTAGGGAATAACGGAAGTGCGGGGGCTGACGCAGGAGAGCGGCGACGATCCGCGGCTCCGACCGCGCTCCGAGCCCGGTGGGATGAGCTGTGGGGATGGGAATCGGCCGGATCCCTCCAGCTCCCGTGGGATGGAAAATCCCCCTCTGCCCCCGCAGCCAAAGGATTCGCTCGCGGTGCCGACCCCAGCGAGATGCGATGTGAAATACGGATGCGGCGTTCCCGGTGGATTCCGGGCAGCGCCGGGGCCGGATCACGCCCGCAGCCACCAATCCAGGTGTGGGATTGAGCTCTGAGAGGGACGGGAACCGGAGGATCCGAAGGCAGCGTTTCAGCCCGATTTGTTCCAGCAGTTTGTGGTTCCAGGTGTTCTCTTCCCATTCCCCTCCCCACAAAGCCGGAGCTGGGACCGCAGGAGCTCCTGGATCCACGGGAATTCTGGAGCCTGGGTTTTCCCCCGGAGGTGCCAAGCGGCTGTTGGGACGCAGAACGTGCCTAAAACTTCCCTTTCCACTCATCCCAAATCCATCCAAAGCACCAAACTGATGGATTCCATGATCTTTGGGATCCGTGGGCCATGAAAACGTGGTTTTGTGCTCATTTCCTGCTGGAAAATCCGGATTTCCATGCCAGGAGGGAAGGAAACTTCCGGAAATACCTCAGGTGGGAGATGGGAACGTCTTTGGAGGCGAACGGGAGCGGCCTTCGTCCATTCCGACATCTTCCAGGTGCTCGTGTGGATGGAGATCCCTCTTTTCCAGGCGATTCTGCCCAGGGAGCGGCTTCCAAAGGACACAGGGATATTCCTATTCCTCGCTGCGGATCCACAGGCTTCAAATTCCCCAATTCCAGGGAAAAGGTGATCCAATACTCGCATCACTCACTGCCATCCGAAGGGAAGCAGCGAGGGGGCCTGGAGCTGCGGATTTTGGTGTTCCCGGGCTCAAAGGGCCACGGGAAAGCAATGGGAATGCTGTTTTCCTTTGTTTTCCAGAGTTCTGGGAAGGAGGCTTCCGGGCCAGCGCCAGGGACTGGGAAAACTCAGCTCCAACAGCTCCAAAGCCTCCGGATCCGGCAGAGGGAGCAGAGGGGCCAAGCGCCCTGATGGAACGCAGGGATTTCTCCCCCAGTTCAGCCATTCCAGCCCTCGGGAATCTTTCTCCTTCCACCCCTCCGGGAAGCTGCCGATGCCATTCCCTCCCCTCCCACCACACCTAACGAGGGAGTGGGGACTAACGAAGCCGCCCGTGAGGAAGGGCAGGATAACACCCACCTCGGCTTTTCCAGGAGGATTCCCAAATAAGCAGCACAATTCCAGGGATGCTACTGAAGCAGGACGGGCTTTTCCAGAGGTCTGGACCCCTCTGGCCCAGGATCACCTCTTCCAGGTGGGAATTTTTATCCTTATTCCCAAGACAACCCAACCTGAGCCCCCACAGGGCCGACTCCACCCAGCATTCCCAAGGTGGGGAAACCCCAAATCCAAGCACCTACCTACGGGCATGGAGGTCTCGGACCCCTCGCGGCGCCGGGCTCGGCACGAGGAGCTTCTACCGGAACGCTGCAGGGAGGGAAAACCGGGAATGAGTCGGCACCCGGCGTTATCCGAGGGGCGAAGGGCGCTCGTCTCCGCGTTATCCCACGGATCAGGGCGCACTGCTCCCAATTTCCCCACGGATTGGGGCGCTCTGATCCCTGTCTCCCTTCCCAAGTATGGATTTTTGGGATGGGGAGCCCGGTGCCGTCCATCACTGCCATTCCCTAAGTCCCCAATGATTAATTAATTAAGAATTAAGGTTAATAATAGAACAATTGGGATTTTCCGCGTTCCTGCGCATCCGGTAGCCCTGAGGGACCCCAAAAAGGAACCCCCAGAAGGGACCCCTTGACAGCCCTGAGGGACCCCTGAATGGAGCCCCAAAGGGACCCCCAAAGGAGCTGCTCAACAGCCCCGAAGGGACCCCAAAAGGGACCCCAAAGAGGCCCCCAAAAGGGACCCCCCCAACAGCCCCAACGGGACCCCTGAATGGACCCCCAAAAGAGCCCCTCAAAGGAGCCCCTCAACAGCCCCTAAAGGGGTACCCAAGGGGATCCCCTTGACGGCCACAAGGGACCCCCAAAAAGGACCCCTCAAGAGTCACGAGAGGCCCCGTTTCCAGCCCATCCCACGGCGTTTCCTGGATGCCGGGAAAAACCAGCAGCTTCCCCAAAATCCGGGTGGTTTGGATCCCAAACCCCGCGCTGCTCCTTTCTCCCCCGAGGTTTCCCACCTCCAGGTCCAGGATTTGGAAGCTTTTCCAAACTCTTGGTGGCCAAAGGAAAGCGGTGGCTCAAGGGGGGATGGGAGAGGCCCCCGGCCGCCCCGGCTCATTAATTTTAAACAGCGGCTGCACAAATCCCTTAATTACCCCCCTCAGCATCCTTTGGGCTTTCCAAGGAATGATCCTAACGGAGGGAATCAGCAGTGGAACCCCTGGCTCCCTGTGATCCTGGAGCAGCCACCGATTTGGGGAAAAACAGGGAAAAAAAAACAGGGAAAAACAAACAGAGGGAAAAAAAACAGGGAAAAAAAACAGAGGGAAAAAAACAGAGGGAAAAAAACAGAGGGAAAAAAACAGAGGGAAAAAAACAGAGGGAAAAAAACAGAGGGAAAAAAACAGAGGGAAAAAAACAGAGGGAAAAAAACAGAGGGAAAAAAACAGAGGGAAAAAAAACAGAGGGAAAAAAACAGAGGGAAAAAACAGAGGGAAAAAAAACAGAGGGAAAAAAAACAGGGGAAAAAAAAAGGGGAAAAAAAACAGAGGGAAAAAAAACAGGAAAAGAAATGGGGGGAAAAAGAAACAGGGGAGGGAAAGAAACAGGGAAAACACCAGGGAAAAAAAAAACAGGGAAAAAAAACAGGGAAAGAAAACCAGGGGAAAAAAACACAGGGGAAAAAAACACAGGGGAAAAAAACACAGGGGAAAAAAACACAGGGGAAGAAAACCAGGGAAAGAAAACCAGGGAAAGAAAACCAGGGAAAGAAAACCAGGGAAAAAAAAAACAGGGAAAAAAAAAACAGGGAAAAAAAACAGGGGAAAAAACCAGGGAAAAAAACAGGGGAAAAAAAAACAGGGGAAAAAAAAACAGGGGAAAAAAAAACGGGAAAAAAACAGGGAAAAAAACAGGGAAAAAAAACAGGGAAAAAAAACAGGGAAAAAAAAACAGGGAAAAAAAAACAGGGAAAAAAGCAGGGAAAAAAACCCAGGGAAAAAAACCCAGGGAAAAAAACCCAGGGAAAAAAACCCAGGGAAAAAAACCCAGGGAAAAAAACCCAGGGAAAAAAACCCAGGGAAAATTGCTTCCCAGTCGCATAAAACCTCGCAGGAAGAGCAGAAAATCCTGTTCTGCCAGCGCCAGAAAATGCCGTGTTTCACCCCAAAAGGTCTGGGCACGGCAGGCGATGAATTTGGGGACGTTTATCCCAAATCCAAGGATTTCCAAAGGCGGTCGGCGGGGGCTCCGGGACTCCCACGGCCCCGCAGAGCGGCTTCGGCGCGGCGGTGGAAAAGGGGGCGGATTGGGAAGTGAGAACCCAACCCCCCCCCAAAGGGACCCCACAATAGCCCTGAGAGACCCCCAAAGTGACCCCCTTTATATCCCCAGAGGGGCCGCCCAAAAGGGACCCCCTGAGAGACCCCAAAAAGGGACCCTCAAAAGGGATCCCCCAACAGCCCCAAGAGACCCCCCAAAAAGACCCCCCGACAGCCCTGAAGGACCCCCAAAAGAGACCCCCCCCAACAGCCTTACGAGGCCCACAAAGGGACCCCCCACAGCCTTAAGGGAGCCCCCAAAAGGGAACCCAAAGGACAGCCCTGGGGGACCCCAAAAGGATCCCCAAAAGAGACCCCCAAAGGGGCCCACAAAGGAAACCCCTGAGGGAACCCCCAAAACAGCCCCAAGGGACCCAAAAAAGGGACTCCCCCGACAGCCCTGAGGGGCCCCAAAAGGCACCCCCCGATAGCCACAAGGGACCCTCAAAAGGGACCCCAAAGGAACCTCTGATAGCCCCAAGGGACCCCAAAAAGGGACCCCCAAAGGGACCTTCTGACAGCCTCAAAGGACCCCCAAAGCCCCCTCTACCCCCCGGCAATAAAGAGGGGGACGATTCACTCCACAGGATGGATGGGGGGGGCCGAGACCACCCCCCCCAATCCACCCACCCGGCTGCCCCCTCCCAGAACCACCCCATCCTGGGGCACCAGACCCCCCCCCCATCTCCCAAAAGGGGGAAAAAATTAATTAATCAATCAATCAATTAATTAGGGGGGGTGGGGGGGGGTGGGGAGAAGAGGGTGGGAGAGACAGGGATGGAGGGAAGTGGACCCCGGCATCTCCAGGATGAGGATGCTGAGATCCAAAAATAGGGGGGGGACACACACATAATGGGGGGGGGGGGCTGGATTTTGGGGGGGCAGAAGAGAATCCCGGGGGGGGGGAAGAGGGATTACAGAGAGGGGACAAAAGGACAAAGAGGATGGGGCTGGGGGAGGTCAGTGCCCCCCAGACTGAGGGAAGGAGGTGGAAAAGAGGCAGGGATGCAGGGATTTGGGGGGAGCCCCCCCCCCACCTTTTGAAGGGGGGCGTGCAAGAAGGCAGAGGAGGGGGGCACTGCAGCAAAGGGGAGGGGGCTTAAAATCGGGGGGGGAGAAGGG
>JAUMJL010002378.1:0-18436 GCA_033558185.1 Dromococcyx pavoninus | reverse complement strand
GATGCGGCTTAGACGAAGCCTGAGGCAGGTGATATCTTGGTTTCTGGAGAGGCCTTCTTGCTTGAGGAGGCAGCAAGCAAGTTGTTTGTTGGGCGTTCCTAAGTGTCTCCTACAGTCATCCACTCCCTTGACGCTTGTCATATTTAATGGGGCGGCAATCATAGAATCGTAGAAGGGTTTAGGTCGGAAGGGACCTTAAAGACCATCCAATTCCAAGCCCCTGCCGTGGGCAGGGACACTTTCCACTTGATCGGGTTGTTCAAAGCCCCACCCAGCCTGGCCTTGAACGCCTCCAGGGATGGGGCACCCACGACTTCTCTGGGCAACCTGTGCCACGCCTCACTACCCAAAAGAGAGTTGCAAGCTCTGAAATCAAAATGGCTGCCTATTATTAATCCACCATTTACCGAACATCAGCATTTGAGCAGAAACGAGTGCTTGCTCGTAGGACTGCTGTAGCTCTAGGTAACGCACCTCTGTCACTTCACAATCAGAATGTAGAGTAGTTGCACATTTCCAATTCAGTAATAACTTGAGGAGGTACTCCCATTGTGACTCCTAAAAATGGAGAGGATGCTGTTGGTCCATCTGCCAGTGATATCTGTGGAGGCAGATGGGATGCCTTTCAGTTGCACGGCCTGACATAAGTTTTAGGAGGCAAACTCTGAAGGGCTTTTCAGATGGAGACTGAAGGCCTGCTGACAGCTGGTCACTCACTTCAAGACAGATGCCGAATTAAAAGTGAGCTCTTAACATACACAACCGGCTATAATTTGGCTTTTCTTCTATTTGGTAAAGAATCACAGAATCACCCGAGTCGGAAGGCACCCAAAAGGATCGTCAAGTCCAACTCTTATCCCTACACAGGACACTCCCAACATTCACACCATGTGGCCGAGGGCATTGTCCAAACGCTTCTTGAATGCTGGCAGACTCGGTGCCACGATTGCTTCCCTGGGGAGCTGGACCAGTGCTCCACCACCCACTGGGTGAAGAACCTCTTCCTAATATCCAATCTTAACCCCTACCCCGGCACATCCTCCTGTCATTCCCTCTAGTCCTATCATAGGTTGCAAGAGAGAAGAGATCAGCACCTGTTTCACCTCCCTCTCTTGTGGCCTCTTTGCCCTCAAGAGTGTCAACGGCTCCCCTCGGGTTTGTGTCATCAGCAAGCTTTGTCAGTAAACCTTCAAGTCCTTCGTCCAGGTCATTTATGAAGATATTCAAGAGCACCGGTCCCACGGTGGATCCCAGTGGGACCCCACTACTGACTGGGTGCCAGCCTGATTTAGCTCCATTCACTAGCACTCTTTGAGCCCGACCCACCAGCCAATTGCGCACCCACTGTGTTAGGTGTTTATCCAGCTGACCCTGGGCCATTTTGTTGGGGAGAATATTGTGAGAGACCGTGATCAAAGGCTTTGCTAAAATCAGTTACAGGTACAGGTATAGGGTTTTGCAATTCAGATGCCTGTTGACTTATATTTTTTGGGAGGGGTGTAATTTCTGCCTTACGTGTATGAGCTAAGTTTAGAGACTAGAACTTCCCCTAATTGCACTTAAGGTCAAATACTCTGCATCTAGAAACAGAAATGTGACGTGGTTTTCTTTCAGGAATGAAGACATTAATGTCACAGCTAAAGCAGAGGGATCCTTGTGCATTTAACTAAGTAACTCTGCAGAACGAAGCCTGTTCTACTAAAATTGCCCAGAGAGCAGCTTCTCATCAGGGCCTTTTTCTTTATCGATTAAATTCTTAAGCTCCT
Source organism: Dromococcyx pavoninus (assembly GCA_033558185.1). Lineage (NCBI taxonomy): Eukaryota > Metazoa > Chordata > Aves > Cuculiformes > Neomorphidae > Dromococcyx > Dromococcyx pavoninus. The sequence continues at coordinate 16,670 of JAUMJL010002378.1, read as the reverse complement.
GGTTTAGCTTTAGCCCTGGCAAAAAAAACTAACAGTTTCTATTCTTCAATTATCAGGTTTTTTTTTTCATTCAGCAAGCCTCCTTAAACAAATTAGATGTTTTAGAGGGGAAAAAATGCCTGAAGGCAGCACCAGGGCATTTCCCATCCTTGTTTTCCCTGCAGTCTAGAAACAGCTCCCGCCCGAGGGGCAGAGGGGGCGTTTTCCGCTCCTGCGAGCAGGGGCCCCGCCCGCGGCTATGGCGGGGTCCTTGCCGAAGTCCCGGCTCGGCGCGTCCCCCCGGCTGCGGCCATTGCGGAGGGAGCGGCGGAGGTGCTGAGGTGCCCGGGGGGCTGCGCGGCAGCAAGGGACCGGGAAGGTGCCGGGGCTCTGGCCGCGGCGTTGGAGCCGGACCTGCTGGAAGAGACCTCGCGGGGAGGGATCCCACCGCTGGGGGGGGGGCGGTAGAGTGTAGGAACCGTCCATGGGGACCCCAGTGTCCCCCTCAGTACTGCGCTCCCTTCCCCCTTCCCCCTTCCCCCTTCTCCTGTTCCTCCCAGCCTCAACCGGGCTTTGAGGGGAGGAAGTTATCACAAAAACCTGTGTCACACCAGCCCCTGCTTTCACAGTCTGCTCCCTCCCCAGCCGTGTGTGGCACAGGCTTTGCCAGCTCCAAGTTTCCAGAACGCTTACAAAAAGGCAGGGGAAAAGATCCCATGCACATGCAGTGTCTTCCCCCACGGGCTCTGTCCAGCCCTCATCTCCTGCCTTTCTCTGACTCCCACTGCCTGCAGGTGTTACGTCCTCTGGTGGCTACTTTTGGGGAAAAAGCTGGTGGGAACCGGCTGTAGAGAGCAAGGGGGGAAGAGCCCTTCCCAAAGGGGCTGTGCTGCCACACTTGCTGTTTCCCTGCTGGCTGTTAGCAGGCACTGCTCGGAGCCCGGTGCTGCTGCCCAACATCACCCCCCAGCAGAGCAATCTGCAGGGTCTCTTGGAAGTGTCCGACCCCAGAATCTGCTCCCCCTCCTGCTTGGAACGCCCCACGTTTGCCCCCCACCCAGAGCACACTGTGCCCAGCGCCCAGAACCAGTGCCTCTGTGACATCAGCCCGGGGCCAAAGGCACCACAGGCAGCGTGAGTGCCACGGGCAGTCTGTCGGCTGCTGCCCTACTGGTAACAAGCCCTCAGTTGTTGCAGTGCCACGTTCCACTGCCACCATGCGTCTCATTCTCATCCTCATCCTGATGGTCCTGTGCCAGCCTGTGCAGAGCACAGGCAACACCTGCAAGTGAGTGGCCCCAGGCTCTGGGAGGGAGCTTGGGCAGCTCTGCTGGGGTGCGCTGGAGGGGGCCCACCTGACACCCGTGGCCTTGCCACAGCTTCCCCAGCCCCATATGGGAGGTGCCGTTCCTTGCCAGCACCCAGACTTCTGGCACAACTCCTCTACGGGGCTAAAGGAGAAACAGTGGCAGGCGCCTGCCTGCCCCACGGGGTTCCCTTTCCCTGTGCTCCATGCTACGCCCTGGGGGGCAGAGGGCAGCTGACCTTAAGCCCCAGCAGCAACGAGGCATCGAGCAGGACACTCATGAGTTTCTGCTTTCCACAGGACCTGCGGACTCCGGAGCACGACTTACGACGATGGCATGTCTCGTGTCGTGGGTGGCAGAGATGCCCAGCCAGGGGCCTGGCCCTGGATCGTCAGCATCCAGAGCCCCTGGCAAGCAGGCACGGGGCACACATGCGGAGGGTCCCTCATCAGCCCTCAGTGGGTCCTCACAGCAGCCCACTGCTTCAACGATGCCAAGTAAGGAGGACGTGGGAACAGGGATATCCCCGCAGACCGGCACGTGGCCAGCCTGCAGCACCACGGGCAACTCCCACCCCATTGCCTTGAAGCACACCCAGTGCCTGGGCACTCCCAGTCCAGTGGAGAGACAGCTCAGGAGGAGACTGCCCTCACGCCTCTGCTTCCTACGAGTCTCCAAATCAAAGTTGCTTGTGCCTGAGGCACGCTACAGCAGTTGCCCCCTCCATAGCGCTGCTTTCCTCTCTCCCCTGGGAAGGAGAAGGCAGGGAACTGCTGGGCCGCTGCAGCACATGGCTCCCCTCCCTCACAGCCCTCTCCCCGTTTGCCTTCCAGGAGCATTGAGATGTGGCGTGTGGTGGCTGGGGCCAGCCAGCTGAATAAGCCGGGACCCGAGGCTCAAGTGCGCTATGTCAAGCGGCTCTTTGTTCACGACCAGTATGAGAAAAGCTTGCACAGAAACGACATTGCCTTGCTGGAGCTGGACCAGCCTGTCCAGTGCAACTTCTATGTGCAGCTCGCCTGCATGCCTGAGGCCTCGCTGAGAGTGTCGAAGCTTGAGACCTGCTACGTCAGTGGTTGGGGTTCCACCGTTGAGGGAGGTGAGGTCCCAAAAAAGTACTCATGACCCGAGAGCACGCTTGGCACCCTGGGGAGATGGGCTGGGAGGTCCTGACAGCAGAGGCAAAAGCCAGCGCCAGGCTGCGGGGACGGCTGCCTCTGGAGAGACGGGCCTGACCCATACCCCAAGGCAAGATGGGAGGGAAAACATTGGTGCAAAGTCTGTCCACAGGCAACATCAAGGCCTAGGGAGGGGTTCCCCCAGGCAGGGCAGGAGGAGAACTGGGAACGCGCTGCTGGGTGTTCATTTCTGTCTGTATTTACAGGTGGACAAGTCAATGTGCTGCAGGAGGCCCAGGTGCGCCTCATCGACAAGCAGGTCTGCAACAGCAGCGGGTGGTACCGTGGGGCCATCCACACCCACAACATCTGTGCTGGCTATCCACGGGGTGGCATCGACACCTGCCAGGTAGGAGCGGGCGATGAGTCGAGTCCCAACAGCGCAGACAGCCCTGGCACGGCCACCCAAACCTACCCTGGCACCTGCTTCACCCAGCACGTCTCCCTCCCTCCCTTCTTCCCTCCCTCCCACCGCTGGGTCCCACTGCTTTTGCGGCCCACTTCCCCTTTGCCATCTGCCAGTCCCTGCCCAGTGCCTGCCTGGTCCCAGAGCACTGGGACCGTGCCATGAAAGCCCATCCAGCACTCCTCCTTGCCCACAGGTCCAGGTTCCAATCCTGGAATTTCCCTCTGCCCCACAGCCAGGCTCACCGTGCAGAGATGAGAGTAGAAGCCCTGCCTTGCAGGCGCACAACCCCCTCCCAGACCCCGTTCTCTGCGCTCCCACACTGGAGCAGGAGCCAGCCATCACACTGACAGAGGCGCCCCAACACCCCCTTAATCCTCTCTCCTCCACTGCAGGGGGACAGCGGCGGCCCTCTCGTCTGCCAAGATCCCCACGGTGACCGCTTCCTGCTGGTGGGAGTGACCAGCTGGGGGCAAGGCTGTGCCAGAGCCCTTCGCCCGGGAATCTACACCTCCACTCAGCACTTCCTCGACTGGATCCACGTGCAGATGGGGCTGAACCCAGGAGGAACGGCTGCACCAACCTCACAGACAGTCTTCACCTCAACCCCCACGGAGAGCCCAAAACCAACAGGCGTGGGCAGCTTTACGCCCTGTCCATTTCCACGCCGGAAGCTGGTGAAATTCTTTAATCAGCTGCAGGAACTCCTGAAATTCCTGAGGGGCAGAAACGCTTGAGCTACAGGATGGACAAGATCCAGTGCGGTGACCCTCGTCCCCTTTGAATCTGTAGTTAAGCCCTTGATTCAGCTACAGCAAATCTTGGATACTTTTGACTCGTTTCCTTAATAAACTGATGATTAATTCTGAACAGAGAGTAGCTATTTTAATTTTGTGATTCTCGAGTCCATCAATTCTTATTGCCAGCTGTATTAAATCGATCATGTTGCCATTTCTGCATTTTAAAAAGCTCTGTAAGCATGTACTTTGAAATAAAAAAGAGAAACATGACTCCGGCTCTCAGCAGTGGGGCTCTCAGCGCCCCCGCCGTCGCTGTTTTCCCGCAGGACTGGCACCCACCCGTCAGGATGTCCCTCCTGTTGCTGCACTTGCCCAGCAGGTGGCAGGTGGACCGGGCCATCCTGTCAGAAGAGGACGGAGCGGTGGTCATCCGCTTTGGGCTCGCCTGGGGATCCAGCTTGCATGAAAATGGATGAAGTGTTGTATAGCATTGCTGCGAAGGTCAACTGGAGCTGTGACACGAGACGGGCCTTGTTGGTGTTCAGAGGTTGATGCGGCTTAGACGAAGCCTGAGGCAGGTGATATCTTGGTTTCTGGAGAGGCCTTCTTGCTTGAGGAGGCAGCAAGCAAGTTGTTTGTTGGGCGTTCCTAAGTGTCTCCTACAGTCATCCACTCCCTTGACGCTTGTCATATTTAATGGGGCGGCAATCATAGAATCGTAGAAGGGTTTAGGTCGGAAGGGACCTTAAAGACCATCCAGTTCCAAGCCCCTGCCACGCCTCACTACCCAAAAGAGAGTTGCAAGCTCTGAAATCAAAATGGCTGCCTATTATTAATCCACCATTTACCGAACATCAGCATTTGAGCAGAAACGAGTGCTTGCTCGTAGGACTGCTGTAGCTCTAGGTAACGCACCTCTGTCACTTCACAATCAGAATGTAGAGTAGTTGCACATCTCCAATTCAGTAATAACTTGAGGAGGTACTCCCATTGTGACTCCTAAAAACGGAGAGGATGCTGTTGGTCCATCTGCCAGTGATATCTGTGGAGGCAGATGGGATGCCTTTCAGTTGCACGGCCTGACATAAGTTTTAGGAGGCAAACTCTGAAGGGCTTTTCAGATGGAGACTGAAGGCCTGCTGACAGCTGGTCACTCACTTCAAGACAGATGCCGAATTAAAAGTGAGCTCTTAACATACACAACCGGCTATAATTTGGCTTTTCTTCTATTTGGTAAAGAATCACAGAATCACCCGAGTCGGAAGGCACCCAAAAGGATCGTCAAGTCCAACTCTTATCCCTACACAGGACACTCCCAACATTCACACCATGTGGCCGAGGGCATTGTCCAAACGCTTCTTGAATGCTGGCAGACTCGGTGCCACGATTGCTTCCCTGGGGAGCTGGACCAGTGCTCCACCACCCCCTGGGTGAAGAACCTCTTCCTAATATCCAATCTTAACCCCTACCCCGGCACATCCTCCTGTCATTCCCTCTAGTCCTATCATAGGTTGCAAGAGAGAAGAGATCAGCACCTGTTTCACCTCCCTCTCTTGTGGCCTCTTTGCCCTCAAGAGTGTCAACGGCTCCCCTCGGGTTTGTGTCATCAGCAAGCTTTGTCAGTAAACCTTCAAGTCCTTCGTCCAGGTCATTTATGAAGATATTCAAGACCACTGGCCCCACGGTGGATCCCAGTGGGACCCCACTACTGACTGGGTGCCAGCCTGATTTAGCTCCATTCACTAGCACTCTTTGAGCCCGACCCACCAGCCAATTGCGCACCCACTGTGTTAGGTGTTTATCCAGCTGACCCTGGGCCATTTTGTTGGGGAGAATATTGTGAGAGACCGTGATCAAAGGCTTTGCTAAAATCAGTTACAGGTACAGGTATAGGGTTTTGCAATTCAGATGCCTGTTGACTTATATTTTTTGGGAGGGGTGTAATTTCTGCCTTACGTGTATGAGCTAAGTTTAGAGACTAGAACTTCCCCTAATTGCACTTAAGGTCAAATACTCTGCATCTAGAAACAGAAATGTGACGTGGTTTTCTTTCAGGAATGAAGACATTAATGTCACAGCTAAAGCAGAGGGATCCTTGTGCATTTAACTAAGTAACTCTGCAGAACGAAGCCTGTTCTACTAAAATTGCCCAGAGAGCAGCTTCTCATCAGGGCCTTTTTCTTTATCGATTAAATTCTTAAGCTCCTGGTTTAGCTTTAGCCCTGGCAAAAAAACGAACAGTTTCTATTCTTCAATTATCAGTTTTATTTTCATTCAGCAAGCCTCCTTAAACAAATTAGATGTTTTAGAGGGGAAAAAAATGCCTGAAGGCAGCACCAGGGCATTTCCCATCCTTGTTTTCCCTGCAGTCTAGAAACAACTCCCGCCCGAGGGGCAGAGGGGGCGTTTTCCGCTCCTGCGAGCAGGGGCCCCGCCCGCGGCTATGGCGGGGTCCTTGCCGAAGTCCCGGCTCGGCGCGTTCCCCCGGCTGCGGCCATTGCGGAGGGAGCGGCGGAGGTGCTGAGGTGCCCGGGGGGCTGCGCGGCGGGGCAAGGGACCAGGAAGGTGCCGGGGCTCTGGCCGCGGCGTTGGAGCCGGACCTGCTGGAAGAGACCTCGCGGGGAGGGATCCCACCGCTGGGGGGGGGCGGTAGAGTGTAGGAACCGTCCATGGGGACCCCAGTGTCCCCCTCAGTACTGCGCTCCCTTCCCCCTTCCTCCTTCCCCCTTCTCCTGTTCCTCCCAGCCTCAACCGGGCTTTGAGGGGAGGAAGTTATCACAAAAACCTCTGTCACACCAGCCCCTGCTTTCACAGTCTGCTCCCTCCCCAGCCGTGTGTGGCACAGGCTTTGCCAGCTCCAAGCTTCCAGAACGCTTACAAAAAGGCAGGGGAAAAGATCCCATGCACATGCAGTGTCTTCCCCCACGGGCTCTGTCCAGCCCTCATCTCCTGCCTTTCTCTGACTCCCACTGCCTGCAGGTGTTACGTCTTCTGGTGGCTACTTTTGGGGAAAAAGCTGGTGGGAACCGGCTGTAGAGAGCAAGGGGGGGAAGAGCCCTTCCCAAAGGGGCTGTGCTGCCACATTGCTGTTTCCCTGCTGGCTGTTAGCAGGCACTGCTCGGAGCCCGGTGCTGCTGCCCAACATCACCCCCCAGCAGAGCAATCTGCAGGGTCTCTTGGAGGTGTCCGACCCCAGAATCTGCTCCCCCTCCTGCTTGGAACGCCCCACGTTTGCCCCCCACCCAGAGCACACTGTGCCCAGCGCCCAGAACCAGTGCCTCTGTGACATCAGCCCGGGGCCAAAGGCACCACAGGCAGCGTGAGTGCCACGGGCAGTCTGTCGGCTGCTGCCCTACTGGTAACAAGCCCTCAGTTGTTGCAGTGCCACGTTCCACTGCCACCATGCGTCTCATTCTCATCCTCATCCTGATGGTCCTGTGCCAGCCTGTGCAGAGCACAGGCAACACCTGCAAGTGAGTGGCCCCAGGCTCTGGGAGGGAGCTTGGGCAGCTCTGCTGGGGTGCGCTGGAGGGGGCCCACCTGACGCCCGTGGCCTTGCCACGGCTTCCCCAGCCCCGTATGGGAGGTGCCGTTCCTTGCCAGCACCCAGACTTCTGGCACAACTCCTCTACGGGGCTAAAGGAGAAACAGTGGCAGGCGCCTGCCTGCCCCACGGGGTTCCCTTTCCCTGTGCTCCATGCTACGCCCTGTGGGGCCAGAGGGCAGCTGACCTTAAGCCCCAGCAGCAACGAGGCATCGAGCAGGACACTCATGAGTTTCTGCTTTCCACAGGACCTGCGGACTCCGGAGCACGACTTACGGCGATGGCATGTCTCGTGTCGTGGGTGGCAGAGATGCCCAGCCAGGGGCCTGGCCCTGGATCGTCAGCATCCAGAGCCCCTGGCAAGCAGGCACGGGGCACACATGCGGAGGGTCCCTCATCAGCCCTCAGTGGGTCCTCACAGCAGCCCACTGCTTCAACGATGCCAAGTAAGGAGGACGTGGGAACAGGGATATCCCCGCAGACCGGCACGTGGCCAGCCTGCAGCACCACGGGCAACTCCCACCCCATTGCCTTGAAGCACACCCAGTGCCTGGGCACTCCCAGTCCAGTGGAGAGACAGCTCAGGAGGAGACTGCCCTCACGCCTCTGCTTCCTACGAGTCTCCAACTCAAAGTTGCTTGTGCCTGAGGCACGCTACAGCAGTTGCCCCTTCCATAGCGCTGCTTTCCTCTCTCCCCTGGGAAGGAGAAGGCAGGGAGCTGCTGGGCCGCTGCAGCACATGGCTCCCCTCCCTCACAGCCCTCTCCCCGTTTGCCTTCCAGGAGCATTGAGATGTGGCGTGTGGTGGCTGGGGCCAGCCAGCTGAATAAGCCGGGACCCGAGGCTCAAGTGCGCTATGTCAAGCGGCTCTTTGTTCACGACCAGTATGAGAAAAGCTTGCACAGAAACGACATTGCCTTGCTGGAGCTGGACCAGCCTGTCCAGTGCAACTTCTATGTGCAGCTCACCTGCATGCCTGAGGCCTCGCTGAGAGTGTCGAAGCTTGAGACCTGCTACGTCAGTGGTTGGGGTTCCACCGTTGAGGGAGGTGAGGTCCCAAAAAAGTACTCATGACCCGAGAGCACGCTTGGCACCCTGGGGAGATGGGCTGGGAGGTCCTGACAGCAGAGGCAAAAGCCAGCGCCAGGCTGCGGGGACGGCTGCCTCTGGAGAGACGGGCCTGACCCATACCCCAAGGCAAGATGGGAGGGAAACATTGGTGCAAAGTCTGTCCAGAGGCAACATCGAGGCCTAGGGAGGGGTTCCCCCAGGCAGGGCAGGAGGAGAACTGGGAACGCGCTGCTGGGTGTTCATTTCTGTCTGTATTTACAGGTGGACAAGTCAATGTGCTGCAGGAGGCCCAGGTGCGCCTCATCGACAAGCAGGTCTGCAACAGCAGCGGGTGGTACCGTGGGGCCATCCACACCCACAACATCTGTGCTGGCTATCCACGGGGTGGCATCGACACCTGCCAGGTAGGAGCGGGCGATGAGTCGAGTCCCAACAGCGCAGACAGCCCTGGCACGGCCACCCAAACCTACCCTGGCACCTGCTTCACCCAGCACGTCTCCCTCCCTCCCTTCTTCCCTCCCTCCCACCGCTGGGTCCCACTGCTTTTGCGGCCCACTTCCCCTTTGCCATCTGCCAGTCCCTGCCCAGTGCCTGCCTGGTCCCAGAGCACTGGGACCGTGCCATGAAAGCCCATCCAGCACTCCTCCTTGCCCACAGGTCCAGGTTCCAATCCTGGAATTTCCCTCTGCCCCACAGCCAGGCTCACCGTGCAGAGATGAGAGTAGAAGCCCTGCCTTGCAGGCGCACAACCCCCTCCCAGACCCTGTTCTCTGCGCTCCCACACTGGAGCAGGAGCCAGCCATCACACTGACAGAGGCGCCCCAACACCCCCTTAATCCTCTCTCCTCCACTGCAGGGGGACAGCGGCGGCCCTCTCGTCTGCCAAGATCCCCACGGTGACCGCTTCCTGCTGGTGGGAGTGACCAGCTGGGGGCAAGGCTGTGCCAGAGCCCTTCGCCCGGGGATCTACACCTCCACTCAGCACTTCCTCGACTGGATCCTCGTGCAGATGGGGCTGAACCCAGGAGGAACGGCTGCACCAACCTCACAGACAGTCTTCACCTCAACCCCCACGGAGAGCCCAAAACCAACAGGCGTGGGCAGCTTTACGCCCTGTCCATTTCCACGCCGGAAGCTGGTGAAATTCTTTAATCAGCTGCAGGAACTCCTGAAGTTCCTGAGGGGTAGAAACGCTTGAGCTACAGGATGGACAAGATCCAGTGCGGTGACCCTCGTCCCCTTTGAATCTGTAGTTAAGCCCTTGATTCAGCTACAGCAAATCTTGTATACTTTTGACTCGCTTCCTTAATAAACTGATGATTAATTCTGAACAGAGAGTAGCTCTATTTTAATTTTGTGATTCTCGAGTCCATCAATTCTTATTGCCAGCTGTATTAAATCGATCATGTTGCCATTTCTGCATTTTAAAAAGCTCTGTAAGCATGTACTTGGAAATAAAAAAGAGAAACGGGACTCCGGCTCTCAGGCAGTCGGGCTCTCAGCTCCCCCGCCGTCGCTGTTTTCCCGCAGGACTGGCACCCACCCCTCAGGATGTCCCTCCTGTTGCTGCACTTGCCCAGCAGGTGGCAGGTGAACCGGGCCATCCTGTCAGAAGAGGACGGAGCGGTGGTCATCCGCTTTGGGCTCGCCTGGGGATCCAGCTTGCATGAAAATGGATGAAGTGTTGTATAGCATTGCTGCGAAGGTCAACTGGAGCTGTGACACGAGACGGGCCTTGTTGGTGTTCAGAGGTTGATGCGGCTTAGACGAAGCCTGAGGCAGGTGATATCTTGGTTTCTGGAGAGGCCTTCTTGCTTGAGGAGGCAGCAAGCAAGTTGTTTGTTGGGCGTTCCTAAGTGTCTCCTACAGTCATCCACTCCCTTGACGCTTGTCATATTTAATGGGGCGGCAATCATAGAATCGTAGAAGGGTTTAGGTCGGAAGGGACCTTAAAGACCATCCAGTTCCAAGCCCCTGCCACGCCTCACTACCCAAAAGAGAGTTGCAAGCTCTGAAATCAAAATGGCTGCCTATTATTAATCCACCATTTACCGAACATCAGCATTTGAGCAGAAACGAGTGCTTGCTCGTAGGACTGCTGTAGCTCTAGGTAACGCACCTCTGTCACTTCACAATCAGAATGTAGAGTAGTTGCACATTTCCAATTCAGTAATAACTTGAGGAGGTACTCCCATTGTGACTCCTAAAAACGGAGAGGATGCTGTTGGTCCATCTGCCAGTGATATCTGTGGAGGCAGATGGGATGCCTTTCAGTTGCACGGCCTGACATAAGTTTTAGGAGGCAAACTCTGAAGGGCTTTTCAGATGGAGACTGAAGGCCTGCTGACAGCTGGTCACTCACTTCAAGACAGATGCCGAATTAAAAGTGAGCTCTTAACATACACAACCGGCTATAATTTGGCTTTTCTTCTATTTGGTAAAGAATCACAGAATCACCCGAGTCGGAAGGCACCCAAAAGGATCGTCAAGTCCAACTCTTATCCCTACACAGGACACTCCCAACATTCACACCATGTGGCCGAGGGCATTGTCCAAACGCTTCTTGAATGCTGGCAGACTCGGTGCCACGATTGCTTCCCTGGGGAGCTGGACCAGTGCTCCACCACCCCCTGGGTGAAGAACCTCTTCCTAATATCCAATCTTAACCCCTACCCCGGCACATCCTCCTGTCATTCCCTCTAGTCCTATCATAGGTTGCAAGAGAGAAGAGATCAGCACCTGTTTCACCTCCCTCTCTTGTGGCCTCTTTGCCCTCAAGAGTGTCAACGGCTCCCCTCGGGTTTGTGTCATCAGCAAGCTTTGTCAGTAAACCTTCAAGTCCTTCGTCCAGGTCATTTATGAAGATATTCAAGACCACTGGCCCCACGGTGGATCCCAGTGGGACCCCACTAGTGACTGGGTGCCAGCCTGATTTAGCTCCATTCACTAGCACTCTTTGAGCCCGACCCACCAGCCAATTGCGCACCCACTGTGTTAGGTGTTTATCCAGCTGACCCTGGGCCATTTTGTTGGGGAGAATATTGTGAGAGACCGTGATCAAAGGCTTTGCTAAAATCAGTTACAGGTACAGGTATAGGGTTTTGCAATTCAGATGCCTGTTGACTTATATTTTTTGGGAGGGGTGTAATTTCTGCCTTACGTGTATGAGCTAAGTTTAGAGACTAGAACTTCCCCTAATTGCACTTAAGGTCAAATACTCTGCATCTAGAAACAGAAATGTGACGTGGTTTTCTTTCAGGAATGAAGACATTAATGTCACAGCTAAAGCAGAGGGATCCTTGTGCATTTAACTAAGTAACTCTGCAGAACGAAGCCTGTTCTACTAAAATTGCCCAGAGAGCAGCTTCTCATCAGGGCCTTTTTCTTTATCGATTAAATTCTTAAGCTCCTGGTTTAGCTTTAGCCCTGGCAAAAAAACGAACAGTTTCTATTCTTCAATTATCAGTTTTATTTTCATTCAGCAAGCCTCCTTAAACAAATTAGAAGTTTTAGAGGGGAAAAAAATGCCTGAAGGCAGCACCAGGGCATTTCCCATCCTTGTTTTCCCTGCAGTCTAGAAACAGCTCCCGCCCGAGGGGCAGAGGGGGCGTTTTCCGCTCCTGCGAGCAGGGGCCCCGCCCGCGGCTATGGCGGGGTCCTTGCCGAAGTCCCGGCTCGGCGCGTCCCCCCGGCTGCGGCCATTGCGGAGGGAGCGGCGGAGGTGCTGAGGTGCCCGGGGGGCTGCGCGGCGGGGCAAGGGACCAGGAAGGTGCCGGGGCTCTGGCCGCGGCGTTGGAGCCGGACCTGCTGGAAGAGACCTCGCGGGGAGGGATCCCACCGCTGGGGGGGGGCGGTAGAGTGTAGGAACCGTCCATGGGGACCCCAGTGTCCCCCTCAGTACTGCGCTCCCTTCCCCCTTCCTCCTTCCCCCTTCTCCTGTTCCTCCCAGCCTCAACCGGGCTTTGAGGGGAGGAAGTTATCACAAAAACCTGTGTCACACCAGCCCCTGCTTTCACAGTCTGCTCCCTCCCCAGCCGTGTGTGGCACAGGCTTTGCCAGCTCCAAGCTTCCAGAACGCTTACAAAAAGGCAGGGGAAAAGATCCCATGCACATGCAGTGTCTTCCCCCACGGGCTCTGTCCAGCCCTCATCTCCTGCCTTTCTCTGACTCCCACTGCCTGCAGGTGTTACGTCTTCTGGTGGCTACTTTTGGGGAAAAAGCTGGTGGGAACCGGCTGTAGAGAGCAAGGGGGGGAAGAGCCCTTCCCAAAGGGGCTGTGCTGCCACATTGCTGTTTCCCTGCTGGCTGTTAGCAGGCACTGCTCGGAGCCCGGTGCTGCTGCCCAACATCACCCCCCAGCAGAGCAATCTGCAGGGTCTCTTGGAGGTGTCCGACCCCAGAATCTGCTCCCCCTCCTGCTTGGAACGCCCCACGTTTGCCCCCCACCCAGAGCACACTGTGCCCAGCGCCCAGAACCAGTGCCTCTGTGACATCAGCCCGGGGCCAAAGGCACCACAGGCAGCGTGAGTGCCACGGGCAGTCTGTCGGCTGCTGCCCTACTGGTAACAAGCCCTCAGTTGTTGCAGTGCCACGTTCCACTGCCACCATGCGTCTCATTCTCATCCTCATCCTGATGGTCCTGTGCCAGCCTGTGCAGAGCACAGGCAACACCTGCAAGTGAGTGGCCCCAGGCTCTGGGAGGGAGCTTGGGCAGCTCTGCTGGGGTGCGCTGGAGGGGGCCCACCTGACGCCCGTGGCCTTGCCACGGCTTCCCCAGCCCCGTATGGGAGGTGCCGTTCCTTGCCAGCACCCAGACTTCTGGCACAACTCCTCTACGGGGCTAAAGGAGAAACAGTGGCAGGCGCCTGCCTGCCCCACGGGGTTCCCTTTCCCTGTGCTCCATGCTACGCCCTGTGGGGCCAGAGGGCAGCTGACCTTAAGCCCCAGCAGCAACGAGGCATCGAGCAGGACACTCATGAGTTTCTGCTTTCCACAGGACCTGCGGACTCCGGAGCACGACTTACGGCGATGGCATGTCTCGTGTCGTGGGTGGCAGAGATGCCCAGCCAGGGGCCTGGCCCTGGATCGTCAGCATCCAGAGCCCCTGGCAAGCAGGCACGGGGCACACATGCGGAGGGTCCCTCATCAGCCCTCAGTGGGTCCTCACAGCAGCCCACTGCTTCAACGATGCCAAGTAAGGAGGACGTGGGAACAGGGATATCCCCGCAGACCGGCACGTGGCCAGCCTGCAGCACCACGGGCAACTCCCACCCCATTGCCTTGAAGCACACCCAGTGCCTGGGCACTCCCAGTCCAGTGGAGAGACAGCTCAGGAGGAGACTGCCCTCACGCCTCTGCTTCCTACGAGTCTCCAACTCAAAGTTGCTTGTGCCTGAGGCACGCTACAGCAGTTGCCCCTTCCATAGCGCTGCTTTCCTCTCTCCCCTGGGAAGGAGAAGGCAGGGAGCTGCTGGGCCGCTGCAGCACATGGCTCCCCTCCCTCACAGCCCTCTCCCCGTTTGCCTTCCAGGAGCATTGAGATGTGGCGTGTGGTGGCTGGGGCCAGCCAGCTGAATAAGCCGGGACCCGAGGCTCAAGTGCGCTATGTCAAGCGGCTCTTTGTTCACGACCAGTATGAGAAAAGCTTGCACAGAAACGACATTGCCTTGCTGGAGCTGGACCAGCCTGTCCAGTGCAACTTCTATGTGCAGCTCGCCTGCATGCCTGAGGCCTCGCTGAGAGTGTCGAAGCTTGAGACCTGCTACGTCAGTGGTTGGGGTTCCACCGTTGAGGGAGGTGAGGTCCCAAAAAAGTACTCATGACCCGAGAGCACGCTTGGCACCCTGGGGAGATGGGCTGGGAGGTCCTGACAGCAGAGGCAAAAGCCAGCGCCAGGCTGCGGGGACGGCTGCCTCTGGAGAGACGGGCCTGACCCATACCCCAAGGCAAGATGGGAGGGAAACATTGGTGCAAAGTCTGTCCAGAGGCAACATCGAGGCCTAGGGAGGGGTTCCCCCAGGCAGGGCAGGAGGAGAACTGGGAACGCGCTGCTGGGTGTTCATTTCTGTCTGTATTTACAGGTGGACAAGTCAATGTGCTGCAGGAGGCCCAGGTGCGCCTCATCGACAAGCAGGTCTGCAACAGCAGCGGGTGGTACCGTGGGGCCATCCACACCCACAACATCTGTGCTGGCTATCCACGGGGTGGCATCGACACCTGCCAGGTAGGAGCGGGCGATGAGTCGAGTCCCAACAGCGCAGACAGCCCTGGCACGGCCACCCAAACCTACCCTGGCACCTGCTTCACCCAGCACGTCTCCCTCCCTCCCTTCTTCCCTCCCTCCCACCGCTGGGTCCCACTGCTTTTGCGGCCCACTTCCCCTTTGCCATCTGCCAGTCCCTGCCCAGTGCCTGCCTGGTCCCAGAGCACTGGGACCGTGCCATGAAAGCCCATCCAGCACTCCTCCTTGCCCACAGGTCCAGGTTCCAATCCTGGAATTTCCCTCTGCCCCACAGCCAGGCTCACCGTGCAGAGATGAGAGTAGAAGCCCTGCCTTGCAGGCGCACAACCCCCTCCCAGACCCTGTTCTCTGCGCTCCCACACTGGAGCAGGAGCCAGCCATCACACTGACAGAGGCGCCCCAACACCCCCTTAATCCTCTCTCCTCCACTGCAGGGGGACAGCGGCGGCCCTCTCGTCTGCCAAGATCCCCACGGTGACCGCTTCCTGCTGGTGGGAGTGACCAGCTGGGGGCAAGGCTGTGCCAGAGCCCTTCGCCCGGGGATCTACACCTCCACTCAGCACTTCCTCGACTGGATCCACGTGCAGATGGGGCTGAACCCAGGAGGAACGGCTGCACCAACCTCACAGACAGTCTTCACCTCAACCCCCACGGAGAGCCCAAAACCAACAGGCGTGGGCAGCTTTACGCCCTGTCCATTTCCACGCCGGAAGCTGGTGAAATTCTTTAATCAGCTGCAGGAACTCCTGAAGTTCCTGAGGGGTAGAAACGCTTGAGCTACAGGATGGACAAGATCCAGTGCGGTGACCCTCGTCCCCTTTGAATCTGTAGTTAAGCCCTTGATTCAGCTACAGCAAATCTTGTATACTTTTGACTCGCTTCCTTAATAAACTGATGATTAATTCTGAACAGAGAGTAGCTATTTTAATTTTGTGATTCTCGAGTCCATCAATTCTTATTGCCAGCTGTATTAAATCGATCATGTTGCCATTTCTGCATTTTAAAAAGCTCTGTAAGCATGTACTTGGAAATAAAAAAGAGAAACGGGACTCCGGCTCTCAGGCAGTCGGGCTCTCAGCTCCCCCGCCGTCGCTGTTTTCCCGCAGGACTGGCACCCACCCCTCAGGATGTCCCTCCTGTTGCTGCACTTGCCCAGCAGGTGGCAGGTGAACCGGGCCATCCTGTCAGAAGAGGACGGAGCGGTGGTCATCCGCTTTGGGCTCGCCTGGGGATCCAGCTTGCATGAAAATGGATGAAGTGTTGTATAGCATTGCTGCGAAGGTCAACTGGAGCTGTGACACGAGACGGGCCTTGTTGGTGTTCAGAGGTTGATGCGGCTTAGACGAAGCCTGAGGCAGGTGATATCTTGGTTTCTGGAGAGGCCTTCTTGCTTGAGGAGGCAGCAAGCAAGTTGTTTGTTGGGCGTTCCTAAGTGTCTCCTACAGTCATCCACTCCCTTGACGCTTGTCATATTTAATGGGGCGGCAATCATAGAATCGTAGAAGGGTTTAGGTCGGAAGGGACCTTAAAGACCATCCAGTTCCAAGCCCCTGCCACGCCTCACTACCCAAAAGAGAGTTGCAAGCTCTGAAATCAAAATGGCTGCCTATTATTAATCCACCATTTACCGAACATCAGCATTTGAGCAGAAACGAGTGCTTGCTCGTAGGACTGCTGTAGCTCTAGGTAACGCACCTCTGTCACTTCACAATCAGAATGTAGAGTAGTTGCACATTTCCAATTCAGTAATAACTTGAGGAGGTACTCCCATTGTGACTCCTAAAAACGGAGAGGATGCTGTTGGTCCATCTGCCAGTGATATCTGTGGAGGCAGATGGGATGCCTTTCAGTTGCACGGCCTGACATAAGTTTTAGGAGGCAAACTCTGAAGGGCTTTTCAGATGGAGACTGAAGGCCTGCTGACAGCTGGTCACTCACTTCAAGACAGATGCCGAATTAAAAGTGAGCTCTTAACATACACAACCGGCTATAATTTGGCTTTTCTTCTATTTGGTAAAGAATCACAGAATCACCCGAGTCGGAAGGCACCCAAAAGGATCGTCAAGTCCAACTCTTATCCCTACACAGGACACTCCCAACATTCACACCATGTGGCCGAGGGCATTGTCCAAACGCTTCTTGAATGCTGGCAGACTCGGTGCCACGATTGCTTCCCTGGGGAGCTGGACCAGTGCTCCACCACC
>JAUMJL010002377.1:0-33994 GCA_033558185.1 Dromococcyx pavoninus | reverse complement strand
GGGTCGGGAGGAGCACGGTAACGCCGTGCAGGGGAAGCCACGCCCCCAAAGCGGGAGGGGCAGCGCGCGGGGCGGGACTGGAGCGGCTCGTGGGGCGGGGCCGGGAGGGGCCTGTGCAGCGCGCTTTGCGGCCGCTGGGGGGCGCTGCCCCCGCTCCTTTAGCCCCCACCCCGTTTCTCCCGCGCCCGGCGGTCCTGGCGGGGCTCCGGTTCGCAAGCTGCAGCGCGGGCGCAGCCGGGGCGCCGAGCGGGGGTTCTGCAGTGGTGGCCGAGCCAGCGCTGACTCCGCGGCTTCCGCCGAACGCGCTCGCGGGACGCGGAGGCCTCCGCCCTTCTTCGCGCGGCCCCGGGTGCGCGAGCGGCCGGGCGGGGTCACGGCATCCCCTCGCGGGGAGGGTGGGCGTTCGCGCCTGCCGGGAGGCAGCGAGCGGCTGCCTTTGAATCGCCTGTGTTTGTTCTTTCCGTTCACACATTGAACTGCTTTCATCCTACCCCGGGGCCTTTTTTTTTATTTCTCATGTTTGCTTTTCCAGTTCTTTTCCCCTGTGCCGCGGGGCGGTCGGGAAGCGAGCAAGCAACCGGTGGGCACTCACTTTCTGACCAAGGGCAACCCACCGGGATGCTTAAGAACCCAGGAATTAACAGGCACTTCAAAACGGAAAATCAGGGAAGCATCTGTGAGCAAATCGGGGAGTTAAAGGATGATTTATTCTTAAAGAGAAACATAACTAAACCTGTTCCTCTGTACTCCAGATGAAAGTTTCTTAATGAAATCTCATCTGTTGTGGTCCTGGGTTTTGGAAGCGCTCATAGCAGTACTAACATCATCTTTCACAGACCAGATGATTAATTTATTAAAGCTGGCCTTGTAGTCAGGTACAAAATTTGTGCTGTTGAGGGCTGCCTCATGTAACTAAAATACCTGTTTGGTGCACTTACCTATCAAGTCTCAGTTATTAGTGTTATTATTACGTGTGACCTCTTTGGTTTCTGTCTGCAGGCCTCTTGAACTTTACAACAATTTGGCTCTATTTTGTGCATGATGTAGGATTTAGTGTTCTGCTGCTGTGCCTGGTTTCTCATGGAAAGCCCAGACACCCTGCCTGAAGAGGAACCAACAGTAATTTGGTCTCAGAAGAACTGCTTGTCCATAGGTGAGTACAGATCTGCAACCTTTATACTGATACAGAACTGCTTTAAGTTGTGTTAGAAAACCTCACCAGAATTGGGGCCATCTGAGGGCTGGTGAAATATTTACAAATACGTAGTTACATCACATTCCAGAATTTCACAGACTGTTTCCAAATTTGAAAGACTACAGCACAGTGCCTGGAGCACCAATGTCCCCCAAACCAGACTAAGGACAAATGGATTTTTAACACTTTTGTGTAGTTGTTGTCGCCTGGAGCTCTGTGCTGGCCTCTGAACTGGCACAGGAGCAGGCTGGCAGTGCTGTGCCAGCGAGCTACCGGGCACCACTGGGCAGCGGCACTCACCAGTAAAGGACCCCAAGGAGTCTGCTGCCTGAGAAATAAAGAGCTCCTCTTGAACGTGCTGAAGGTGATATGCTGGAACACGGCAGCAGAAAGGGCTGCAGATCCAGGAACTGTGCTGTTGCCATCAGTGAATCCCAGCGTGTCCCAGGGGCTGCACGCCCACTGGCAGGCAGGCTGGGACTGCTCAGTTTGTAACCCATAAGAGACCACGTGCTACTTTACAAGCAGGTGATGGAGTTGAAGAAACACATTTTTTCATGGTTACTTAACAGTGACTAAAGGACCTTTAAACTGGGATTCGGAAGAGATGTGTTTAAAAGACAGCACACACTTTGTATGGGGAAATTTTCTTTGTTTTTAATTTACAGCAGAAAGAATATAAAGCATTCAGAAAACATTTTCCATATTTTAAGGGCAATTCAAAACATTTTGCATGGTTCCAGCAGCTGAGTTCTTCAACAGATCCATTGATTCAGTGATGCTTTACATGCACGGTTACAAAAATAAAACTTACAAAAGAGAAGACATCTATACTAGTTTTACATGCAAGTCTTGGGGACCCCCCATTGGGCACCAGCTATCGTGTGGAACTGCCATAAGCGTGCAACCAGAGGAGGTTCATGTTATATTCTGTATTTCTTTCACACAGTATTACAGCTGTCGAATGTGTTTCACAAAGGAGCAATTCCATTATCAGAAGACAGAAAATCTGGCTCCTGGCACTTGGGAATTTGAATTTTCCCGGAAAGCTGCACTTACTTGTATCTTCCGTGAAAATGTTAAGTTCCACAACCAAGAAACAGGTGATCAGAATCAATTCCCTGCAGGGGAGCCCTTCTGACTCCCTGGGGACACAAGGGTTACGGCCCGACACAACAAAGCACTCGAGCTGTACTTGGCCGCCAGCACGCGGGCAGCTCTGCTGCGCCGCGGAACTGCCCGCGTGCTCGACAGCAAGTACGCGCCTCAGCATCCAGCTGAAGCAGGATCAAGGTGAGCAGACACACCACCAGGCCCATGGATCTGGAAGAGTAATTTGAAATAGCTCTGTATATTACTGAATCGTTTTCTGTAAAGGCAGGGAGTTACAACATTTCCACTGAGGTCACTACTCTTGTCAGGAAAAGGTCGATTCTATATTGTCACATATTGGTTAATGGGAGCAACATTTCGGTTTCAAAATGTCAGAGTTCTTCCAGTATTGATACAGAGCATTTCCAATTCGTTCCAAAGGAGATTCTTCGGTGTCTCCTTTTTCGTTTTTGCGTGAGAGGAAAATTTAATGGTTAATGTCCCAATTCCACACAGCAAATCGAGGCCATGAGGTCGCCCACAGGCACCACGTGAGCACCAGGCCATTCGTTTTTCTTTTTTCCTTATTTTTAAATTGAATCAGGTCACAAAGCAGCAGTTCAGAAATGTACAAGAGAATTCCGGTAATGAGCTATAGCACATCTACTGTAATTCAATGCTGGCAGTGAAAAGAAGTAATTAAAAACAGGTACAATTATAGAAAAGGCACCAAGAGCACTGACCCCAGTTTTTTTGCCACAGTCGTCGTTTTTACTCTTCTTCTAAAGACACCAGTTTAAAAGCTTCTCACGTGTGAATATTTTTAGGCTTCACAACTAGCCTTGTGATTAAACATTGCAGTTGGTGGCCGGGATCAAGCAAGAATAACTATTCCAAAACAAACAATCTCAAATTTATACCAGTCCATTCAGAAATTTTAAACTGCCACGAGCAAACCCACTGCCCAGGAGCCGTTCCTGATCTCAGACACATGTACAGACCCACAGCAGCGACACGGGCTCAGGAGCATTCCCCCCTACATTCCTGTGCAACAGAGATCAGAACCTGGTTCCGTTGCTGAGAATTGGTGACAGTTTTAAATTAGTAGCTCAATTTAAAAATACCTAATTTCTTTGGCTCCTCACTATGTGGAAATAGCAATATACCATGACACCCCTACAGGATCAGTTTGCATCTTTTTTTAAGTTTTACTTAATTTTTTTTTAATTTTTTGTGCAATTTTTATTACGTTTTCTGACTTCCAGCAGGAGATATGAAAATGTGAAACATATTTTCTACTTTCGTACTATTTCTTTTTTTTTTCATTTTATGTTCATTCTAAGTGTTCTTTATTGGAGTGAGTGTATGGTGTTAAGCTAGATACGGTTTTGTACTCTTATGATTATCTGCTTTGCAAAAGTAACTTAATTTTCTTAAGCGATATCAGCATTCACATTACTTGGCACCATTGGCAGGAAAAAAAAGACGGGGGAAAAAAAAAACAAGGAAGGAATAAATAAATTAAATCCTACTAAACCAAACTCCTGGTAGCCAAAATCAAATGTAAACATATCCTTTTTTTTCCTTTTTTTTTTTTTTAAAGTAATGTTGCTCTGCCTTTTTTTCCTAAGTCTAAATACAGTAGCTCGTTTTTGCCATTTAGTCATGCTTTAGCAAAAATGTTCTTCTAAAGAACATTTAAAATAAAGTTTCTTATAGTGAAATAAAGTTTTTGTTTCATTTTACAGACCATAGCCACTAATGCTTTGCTTTGTTCATTTCTTTTTCTTGAGTTCATGCACATATCTCTTTGTTTTACTATATACAATATGTACAAACAATACATCCACACTCTTGTTCATTCAGACAAAACTATACAAATAATAATTTTATCTTGCCAAGTTATTGACCCTTTGTGAATAAAATATTTAGTAATTAATCAATATATTCCCTTTCAAATATTTTTTTCTCATTTTCCATTTCTACCTTCTATATATACAGAAACTGCCCAGATTTTGATGAAGTAGCCAAAATAAGAAATTTACTGGCCAGAATGCAGCACCACTCTGATCTTTAGGTGGTATAAAATGTCCAGGCAACATATGTATGTGACTCTGCAAAATGACAAGAGGTTTGACAAGGACTTAAGATAAAAAGCTAAGTGTTCTACAAATTATTTTAAGAACTTAATTAAAATAATAGTACATGAAAGTAAGGCTAGAAAATAAAGTGCTGAATATGAGCGAAAGGACATGACCATTGATATGTTTGCAGGTTCTAGCAAAAACACCAAAAAAACATTTGAAAACTGGCTCAAGCTGCTCTCTCTGTCCCTCACGCATTACCCGTTTACCTCGAACACCAACCCCTTCGTAAGTTCCCACGGGATGTATTAAAAACCTGCAGATTTAAAAAGTTGCATTAAGTGTGCTGTAGAGATTTAAATAAAGACAAAGGACAGAAGTGCGAAGGAAATGAGGATGCATGGACCCAATACAGATGGACTGATCTAAGCCCCTCCACTGAGACTCTCAAAGCTTCAGTTCCTTGGAGATGACCGACAGGGGCCAGAACAGCATTCTTGTGTTGCTTGTGCATTCCCACCTTTTCTCAACAATATTTTTGGTATAATATTTGTACAGTTCCACATGTTGTTAAATACAGCCCTATATGAAAAGGATAATTAATCGCTTCTTCCTTCTTGGAGAATGAAGCAACTCACAATTTCTTCCTGGTGTCTTTTGTTTTCCCCATGATCCAACAGAAGATTGAGTTCCAGGATGTCTTGCTGAACAAATTAAAAGTTGTCCATGAAAGTGCAAATGCAATGACCAAAACATTACTGTTAAAATCCTGCAGCTGGCATTCCCAGAACTGCAGCGGGTATTTTTGTTGTTGTTGCATGTCTCTGCTAAAAACAGAAAATGAAAACAGTCTGAAAAGCAATGTCACATTGCTACGGGATGCTGCTGTGTATCTTCAAGTTCCTTGGCCTTTTTCAATTCTTTCACTCTGAAAAAACAAAGAGGAGCTCTATAACACTTCTATTGCAATGCCCTTTCAAGACAGAAAAATCAAACCGATTCCTGGCTCTGTCCTCCCATGCAGAAGAGCCAAAGGAACGGCGGGAGGGTAACACGTTCCGGACACCATAAACAGTTGGAAGTGCAAGAATGGGCCACTAGAAATCGGGGACAAAACACATTTGAAGAGATATGCTTCCTTCCAGCTACTGTATTTCCCTGCTCTTTCACTGCCACTGGGCTTCGCCCTGGTACCGGGCCGTTTCTTCGCTTGGGGGCTTTCTGGACCGCTCTTCATTCCCTGACCATGCAGCTGCCTGTCACCCGAGCTGTTATGGCAAAGGGGCTTTTCCCTGTTGACCTCTTTTCTCCATCCATCGCTGGAAAGGGGACAATTTATGTTGTGCCCAGCACAGCAGGGAACATCAGTCAGTCAGGCTGGGAAGGGAAACCTGATGTTGATACAGCACCTTAATAGGAAAGTGTGTACGTGTGAGTAAAAAAACTGGTACAGGTGTGAGGAAAGACCATTTTCTTCACACTTATTCCAGCTGCTGGTGGCTGCCCTTTCCAGCACGTCCTTGGTAGTAGATTCATGTTTTTTCCCAGCCAGCAGTGGAGGACACTGCATGCCAAGGGAGATGAACCCACAGCATGGGAGAGTCACTCTCCCTAGATGGGGCCTGACGCATCAGTTCTCAGCTCTTTAGAACACGTGCAGTTACATTACCTTCTCTAGCACTTGTCAGCATAAGAACTAAACCATCACTGAAAGCTGAAATAATTAAAAATTAAATTAAAAGGATGAAGATAAGGGAATCATTTTAATCCCATCAAGTAAAGCAGAATTCTACATCATTGCTGGAGTAACAGCAATCCTCTGCTCAGGCTGACAAACTGGCTGCTGGTCAGTGAAGGCTTCCTGCAGAGGAGCCAAAACCAGCCCCTGGGGACTCCCCGTGCTGCCCCTAAACCCAAAGGCAGATGCCAAGCCTGAGGCAGCTTGGCTCTGCCTCCTTTTGCAGGGAGCTCCTCTCTGCAAGCAATCCCTTTGCCACATGCCTCTGCCTGCCTCTCCCCTGCTACTGTGAGGGGCAGACCCCAAATGGAGCAGAATGCAGCCTAAACTGAGGAGATTTAGCAAAGCATGTAGGTGACCAAATGACGCCGCAAGAACTTGACAGGACAAGTAACGAAGGTAAGATACAAAGTACTGAGTCAGAGTGGCGAGCCTGGGTAACAGAATCCAACCAAGAGTGAGTGAATTCAACAAAGCCTCAGTCATCAGTGGAAGATTTCGGGAGCTTCTCTACAAACACTCCCCCTCACACGTCCTCTTTTGGCTCCTGTGTCAGCCTGCTAATGTAGGATACAATAAAGGCTATAAACTGACCTCTACAAATAAAAACACTATTCTATCCATTTGTTTATCTGCATGTAGGATTACTTGGAATCACAGTCAAAAGGGAGCTGGCTGCTTTTAGCTCTCTGTTTCAGTTGACTCAAAGCTCTAGCACTCAAAAGTGCTCTGTTTCTTTGTGAAACTGGGGAAACCGGGAGTTAATATGTAAATCACAGTAACCAATACACAGGTCAGACCTTTGTTAATTGTCTGAATTCCACCAAACTGCTTGAGAATATCATGTATGGAAAGACAGAGGGCTCTGCTAGTCCAAACACCCATGCTGTTTTCAGAACCTGAAATCTCCCCCAGCACTCCTCTGAAATGCAAGTTTGGCAGAGGCGTGCCGCCATACAGCTCTCCCCGATGCCAAGAAGTGCTCTGATCCCTAGGACGAGGAAAGGCCAAGGCAGAAAACAGCACACTGGTTTGGAATTCCTACTTGGACAGTGCTGTGCTGAGCCTGAATGCCTGCTACAACTTTACAGAGAAACTTTGTACAGGGAATTTCTGGCTCAACACAAGCTGCTGCCAGAAAAACCCTGATGTGGGGTCTTTAGCACCGCACAGAAGGCGGCAGTCAGCCTCTGCTCACCCCAGTGACGCATTGTGGTACTGCCTGCTGGCTAAGTCCAGATCACTTTCTCATTATAGGAAACACAGGAGGACTGCTACACTGAGCTGAAATGCTCACAAATTACAAAAAGTCTTCAGTATATTTAATTTTCTTTCTTTTCTTGCAGCAGAAAAGCAGCCAGTCCCTTGAAATTATTACTAGTATTTCTATTACTGCACTGCTTAGAAGTGGAAAGTGAGCCAAGATCACTGCTGTGCTAGAACAACGTGGTGTGCTGCTGTGCACCGGGCAATTTTTAAGGCTTAGATTAACTACGTTCAAGATACCATCTATTAATGCATTATTTGCAGTGCAACTTCCAAGTGTTTGCTGTTGCACTTCAGTACTGTAATGTAAAATTAACCTGTTATTACAGATCTCTTATTGAGAACATGCACATTAGATAAGCTGGTGGCTCTCTCAGAGACATGCTCTACCTTAGTTTAGCACTTCGACATGCAAAGGCTACACTAACAAAGCACTTTTGCTGGAAGAATGCAAGACATGCTTTGCTGCAAACTTCAATCTACAGCATGCAATATCTGTACTGGTGCAGACCTTTAAAACAGTTTAACTAGAACACACATGCCAATGGAAGTTAAGTACTACAGCACTCAACATTTGCACTAGTACAGATCCTGTTCAGAAATATGCAACATTTTCCTTGGTCAAGTGTGCTTTACATTGGTTTATGTATTTGCAGGCTTATGAAAATGTTGCAAGTGCAATGATAATTACTGCTTAAACCCACAAGAACATACTGGTACAGAATTTAGTACATAATTTCCCTACAGCAATGGTACAGGCTTTGAAATGTGTCATGGGTACTTCACTGAAAGATGCTATTTAAGTACAACAGATTAAACCAAACCTGCATTCCACAGCACTTCTAGACTTAAGCTTCAAGACGATGACCATCCAAATCTAATAAGCTAACATATTTTTTCAATTAAACTAACCTCTGTGTTCAGTATACATAATCCATATTTTCAAATGCAGTAAAAAATACAGTTTGACCAGGGAAGAATTTTGGACAAATTAGAACCCTTGAAAATAGAAATCCACTGAGTAAGTGCTGCTAGGAGAGCTTTTAAGTGAACAACATCGCATTGCCTTGCTCACGCTAGAAGGCAATCATCTTTGGTCTGCATTTTTCCACCCTTAAATTCAGGCAGATGAAGAGGGCTCAAGTGCAGCATTTGCAGTCACAAGTGTTAATAAACTGCTCTAAGAAAAAGAACGGTACTGGAATTTATAGAACAGTGCAGCAGAAAGGATGTTCCTAGAGAAGATCTTTTGATGCAGTTTGGTAGACTTAGAGTGAGCCTTTTTCTTTTTTTACATAACAGACAAAATGAGAACGCTGAGAGCAAGTAACACCAGCAGAACACGTGCTGATGGATAGCGTGCAAACCTCTCTAGGGCCTACAGGCACTGATGTTCTGGTTTGGATCCCTTCTGGAAGTGCCTCCAGCTGCATGGGGACTGGAGGTGAGCACAGTTAAGGGGGACACAGGGCTGCAAGCCAGAGCATGCCAGGACGGGTCACAGGCTCCAGCTGTGCGGGTACCACCCCACCACAGCAGCTACTGAAAACACGCACAGAACTGCAAGGACTGTGAACCTGGTTTTGCACCGATGAAGCCTTCAATGAAAACCTCCTCAAATAACATTTCCTCTAGGCAGTAAGTGCCTCTGAAGGACAAAGTCATTCCCTCAGCAACTGCTGAAGAGCAGATGGAAAGAAAAAAGCACGTGCAATAGAGATGACCACGGATAACGTGTCTAAATCGCAGCCACGGTGCTGACGCATAGAAAGGGAAAAGAAGATGATTTCAACTATGAGCTTTGAACCCTGACACATAGGAGCTACGTTTCCAGATTGCTCCATCCAGACAAAGCTTCTGCTCTTTGAACTGCGTTACTTACTTGGACACTGCCGAGGAGGTTGCATCATTACGTGCTGAAGCGATGTAGAAAGCAACAGCCCCAGAAGCGAGCAGCGGCTCCTCTCCCCTCGCGCCCTCCCCACTCTCGAATGGGAGTGTGTCAGCACATGAACCAGGCCTACTTCGAAAAAGTACAGCAAACGATGGCTTCATGGGTAAAGCGTAACACAAAACTGTTGCGTCAGATTTACTACAAAATGCCCAGCCAGGGGAATGCTTAATGGATCTGAGCGCTAGAGATCAGTGTGAAGGACAGGGTGCAGCAGCCAGAGTAGGCTGCCTGGCAAGTTACCTGTTGCTCTGAGAGCGGAAATGGCCTGTGGAACAGTTAAGAAAAGGGAGCTCTTGCCTTTTTCCAGATATCTCATTTGGGCAGCAAAACAAAAAAGACAGAAAGGCCCAACAAGAATGACAACCCAGAGCACGTGGTCTGCGATTTAACACACGAATTTGAGCTCCAAACACATTCAGCCCCTGCAAGAGGTAAATGAAAAGAGAAATTACTTTGAAAACTTGCGTTGCAGGTACAGTGATGCATATCCCAGCATGACATTTTCTCACATCGTCCTGACCTCAAACAAATGGGACTTTTCAATCCCTTAAAATCTTGCCCCATTCTCAATCTTGCTAAAGAGATGTAAGAAACCAGGTACATAAATGCAATGGCTGCTGCATAGCGCATATTAAAACACACACAAAAAAGAATCGTAGAAAGCCTTTGTTGCTGAAATGCCAAGAGAGGGAAGGGTGTGAGAACAACAAAATGTAGAAGACGTCGTTTATTCAGGTATGAAATAAAGTTGTACTTACCAGAGGAAATGACTTCAGGTGTCACATGCACACTCCCCAAACCAGACAGCAGCATTCACTCAGACCATAAAAAACAGGGTAGGAGTAAGGGGACCCAGTTTTACTCGGAAGACGCCATGAACAAATACTTCCCCTATTACTCACAATCACAGATAACAAGTACACTTATTCTGCCCCAGACAGAGCAGAAGTTCTGCCGCAGGCAGAAAGTGACTGGCAGGCCTAACAATGCAGAAAGCCTCCAGATCACCTGCCCACCAAGAGAACGCCAGAGTGCAGCACGGTCCAAGCGCCATGTAATTCTATTCAGGTCCCACATCTGGACTTTGAACAAAGCTCTCTGTCACGGGAGGCTGCGGTGGATGGTTTAACTGACGAGTAGGGAAACATTTGTGTAGCAGGCTCTGGGACCAGCTGGACTCTGTCCACTGGAGAGGGTTCCCCTAAGATGAAAACTATTACTTAAAGGCAACAGAAACTGGATGTATATATTTTTTTTCTAGAATGTCTTTTAATTTCTACTCTAGAAAGACAGCAAGTTTTGTCTCACGTAAGTTGGTCAACAAAATCTCCAACCTTTCCCTCTTCACTGCACTCGCAGACTACTTCAGCACAGTGTTAGTGCACAGAATACATCAAATTCGTACAGCACAGACACGTTTGCATGCATTCCTTCAGCAGATATGGACATGGCAGCTTCTGCACATCGGAAGGCCCAGAAGTACTTCTCTGATGTGCACACATGCCAGCAGCATACGCACGTGGGCTGCTATCAGATCACAAAGCAGCCAAGAATCATTTGCTGTAACAGACTTATTTGGGCAGAAGTACACCCAATCTATTTAGTGATAGTACATAGCTTACTTTCTCCAGACAAGCAGAGAACTCCTTGATTTCCTGACCCATCCCATACCACTTGTCATTCAAGGCAAAACCTGCAAATGCTGCTAAACTTCCAGAATCCACTTCCTGCTAATTTCTCATCCACTGTCACACACACAAAGCCTTGAAGCACTACAACTGTTTCTCCTCCGTTACTGATGACCACCTGCAAGCTGCCCCTCCAGCAGAACCTCATACAGCCCCTACCAGCCTGCAGGGGGGGCCTCCCTGCCTGGCTCGAACCCAGGGCACTGGGCACTCGCTGTGGGCCTGTGCCCTGCCCTTGCTCCTCTTTACAGTCCCCTCCATCGGTGCACTGACCACACAATACAAGCCAGTTTTAGCTGCTCTTTCAGCAGGAATCCTAGCCTTGCATGGAAAGGCACAACTCATTTATTCTTCTAAGTCCAAGTCATACATCGCACATTCTCCTCTGTTCTGACTCGAACTACCCTGCTTTGGTGTGCACATTTTAAGTTTAAATTATTTTTCTCATTCACAGAACAAAGACATTAAAACATATCCCCTCCTGTCTGATTCACAAAGGCTCCCCACAGCGCTGCTGCGGAGAACACAGCACAGCTTCCAGCCTCTGCCATTCCCAGGGCTGTGCAGAGCAGCAAGCAGGGGTGTTCTGTGGGCAGCCCGAGCCTGTCGACCCCAGAGCAGATGGAGGTGCCAAGAGCCAGGCGCAGCAGGAACCGTGCCCATCTCGGGGCAGGAGGGAGGGGGTTGGGACACAAGGAAGAAGACTGGGACAGTGCCTGACAGGGAGGGATGGTGTGCTGTTGCGCCAGCCCGCTCTGACCCGCAGCATAACGCCCTACTGGCTGCTAAATAAAATGTCATTTGCCTGCAGTGTTTATTGCTATCCCATGGATGTGGTGACTGAACCCAAGATTAGAGATGGTTAAACATGCAGACACTTACGTCCTTACAACAGAGGAAGGTTGATTTTTCTAATCAGAATGACTTTTTTTTTTTAAAAGTTACTTACAGTGAATTTTATTTTCAGAAACAAACTATGTTTTTTCTTCAAGAGGCTTTTGAAACCGGATACCCAATTGCAGACCAAAAATTAACAGCCCTAGTCATTTACAAAGCATCAGATTGGTAAAAATAAGTGACTCAGTCCACCATTATGGGAATACAAGCTACTTTTACACAGTTCCTGAATTAACCTGCATTAGTTGTAAAGCACATCCACATGTGCTAAGACCTGGAGCTACAGTTTTCTGGCTATCAATTTCACAGCGCTGGTGTCTCTGCAATCAGGAGCAACACTTCTCTTCCTCCCTCAGGGTAAGATCCATGAAAATAGCACTGAGACATTAAGGCACGTTTGGGGTCTTTGCCCCCAGTTAATCTAATTCTTCAGATGTCATTAGTAAAGAACTCAAATTGTTACTTTTAAAATACCGAGGATATGCAACAAAAAACAGTAGCACAAAAGTCACAGTTTGGAAAGAGATGTCATCAGATATTGCTTCTTTGTTAGGCTCAATAGTTAAACAAATAAAGATGCCTCCAGCAGGCTTATGCCCAATTCCTACTCACACTCCTAAGTCATAAAAAATCATCTCCGCAATTCAAAGTCAGTAAAACCCCATGATCAGCAATTCAGTTTTCTTTTCTGAACGTTACATGGAAGCAAGAGTCCACATCATCCCTTACTCTGCCTTCTCCTCCCTTGCTGAAGGGAGCAATACCAAGCATAAAAATGGTGTCATTCCCAACTGCAGTTTTTGACAAAACCCTTGTCCTACAACCTCTTCAATGCAAGATGGGACGGAGCAGCCCTGCTGACAATTCAGGCACGTGCCTTGAAAGCCACAGCATTCCCTGCTCATAAAGGGACCGTGACCATGGGAACAATGCAGCATATTCACATCCTCCTGCTGGGTAGCAAACCAGGCTGCTAACGTGACCGAGCACACAGGCGAGTGGATTCTCTTCACGCTGAGAATGAGACTCCCGACAGCAGCTCACTGGGCACACGCTATAACACAGTTATAGCATCTTCATCTTCAGCTCAGGGTTTTTATTTTCCATACCACTATGCAGACTGACAGCTGAGAGAAGCAGTTGTCAACAAATTGGTCCTAATAAGGTACCAGATGTGTAACTTACTGAAGACCAACTTCTAGAAGAAAAGCACTGGTGCTTAACCATCGTAAAAAGCCGTGTGAGGAGCTCTTCTGCTTCTCTCTGGCTCAGGCAGAAAAAACACTCATCTAGAGCAGGCTGCACTGGTACTGCAGCTTCCTATGATCTAGCCCGAATGCTGTCACAGTCCCATGACAAAAGGCGTCGTTACTCACTAAGCACGTGTGATGCAGACCCTGTCGAATTCCAAAATCTACTAATAGACATTTTGGATACTGGAAAAAATACCCCACTGACAACGCCGCCTAAGCATGCCCATGATGAGTACACATGTCCTTTTTCACGCATTCATGCATTGGTAACGTCTACTGCAGAGCTCTGTCCTGTTACAAAAGTAGCAGTGTTAGTCATTGCAGTAGGGTTAGTTTATACAGAATTCTCTTTTATATAATTAATGGAGGTGAACTTACTGGCATATCTTGGCTGCAGCCCCATGCAAGCAAGCAGAAAGCAAAAATATTTAAAATGGAAGAGAGGACCTGGCTAGCAGGCAGCTACACTCACCCTTTTGTACAGCCTATGGTCCACCAGTGGGCTTCAGATTGCAAAACAATACCAAAGAGCTATTAGCACACACATAATAACTGTACCTTACCCAGAGTTTCACTTCAGGGAGGAGGAGAGAACACTTCTGCTTGCCTGGAGAGAAAGAACCCTTCCCACTCCTGCCTACTGGACCACTCTTCTTTATCAGAGAAAAGCAGTCCTGTGTTTAGGTGTTTTAGGGCAGGAAGTAATAAGCAAGTAAAATAAACCAAACACTGTCATCCCTGTAGCATTTCTAGCTGCATCCTGCCTTCCTTGGCAACAACCATCTGCTTTCTATCTCATTCCAAATGCTACTCCATAACAAACACTGCAAATCATAATCACAGCCTTGCAAAGGCATAGATACCTCTCAGAAGAGTGACATTTTCCCAAGAATCAGAGAAAGAACAGGGAATAGGAAACAGGAGGTTACCCTCCCAGTGAATGCTGACTGTATGGAAAATGGATGGGTTCAGCTCAGCAAAGCCAAACCCACTGTGGGGCTCTCCGGTTTCCCTACAGCTCTACATGTGTCATACCTGGGAATCACTAAGGAGGCAGAGGCTTTGCAAAACCATTAAATACGGAAACCCTCGATCCTGCCTCGCACCAGGCAGTGTGCCAGGAGACAGTTCAACCCACAGCTGGTGCAATGCCAGGTTTTAGGTGTAAAGTTAGTCAAGTGCCAGCCGACAGGTCTGGGCACCATGGGAAGATGGGCAAAGCTCTCCTGGGACGTCAGGGAGTTTCTGTTTCTCCTTCTCAACAGACAACACTTCTGTGATAAAGTCATGTTGGTACCATGTTATGGCTGATGCATGTTTTCACCAGATTTTTGAGAATATGACAATAGATGGATAAATACAGATTTCTTTTCAAGTCAAAAGGAAACAATACATGTCTGACCGTTGGAATGACTGCTGCTGATGAATGACCACTTCTGTCTTCATGACACCTGATGACACTCACTGACTAGAGCTCTAATATCTTCTCTAAGAATACATTTGACCAAAACGTACATTTCTTTTCTTATTTTCATCAACGTCTAAGCATCCATTACTGAGACAGCACCAACTGCAGAACCTCGCTCACTAACACTCTCAGGATATCTGGAATACTGTCTGATCAGGTAACAACGTAAATTCAGGAGATCAGAAAACACAAGACCACCACACCTATGCACCCTGGACCCTCAAGGTGATAGGAATCATGTTTGTGCTACAGAGACTTTGCACCAGAAAACTAATAAGTAAAACAGGACAAGAAGACCATTTAAGCCGTCCTGATGCTGGCAGAGAAAAAGTTCTCATAATAGGCTTAAAGTAGACTTTGATCAATTTAAAATGGGAAAAAAACAAAAAACCAGATGGTTGCCACTAGAAAGAAGTCATTGATTGGACCAACAACAGCATTTGCTTGTGGACAAAAACCTATATTAAACAGTTTCTTTTTTTTTATGAACTTTAAGAATTTACTGATTTTTCTCTTAGCTCCCAAGCCTTACAACAGACTGCAAGTGGCTTTTACAGCATTCTCTCCCACCTCCATCAGCTGACAGAAACTGCGACAAAATCCTGTTTCCTGGATGTTCCTGTGCACGCTCTCTTTCTCTCACTCCCTCAGATTTTCCAAAAATACCTGTCATTTCTGTCCCTTGTATTGACAAGACACTGTGGTTCACAAGTGGCTCCACAGCACCATTTTAATGCTACAGAGCATTAACTAACATTAGTTCTTCGTTGTTATGGCTTGCTATGGATGTTCAGGCGTTTGGATGGCTGAAGTATTTCTTTATGGAGCCTGGGGCTATCTTAATTTCTTGTTTATAGCAGTAGTGTGCTGATTTTGAGCATTTCAAGAGGAGTCTGTGATGGGATTCCACCAAGTAGTACTTCTGAAACAGTGCACGGGTCTGTTGGCCTAAGTATCAGTCACATCAGCAGCAGCTGTGCCCTGTGCGAGTGCTACACAGGACGGACAGTAGAGTGAATGGATATAATCGGGAAGTTTATATAGAGGTGGTTTTAAACTTACTTAATTCCTAACCTTTACTACTCTATCCTTAGACAGAGGTAAGCAAGAAAAGTCAAGCAGTGAGGAATAAATGTAATTCTTAAGACACAGACAAGAAAATTCAGAAAGCCTGAAAAAGCGCAGATGAGAAGGAAGCAAATCCCTCACCTTCAGCCTGGTACCTCAGTGCACAGGCACCACACGTAGGGCAGCTCGGAAAGGGGGCTGCAGAGCCAGAAATGGGAAGGAGCAAATGCGGGTGATCTCACCAGGGGAGACGTGCATAGACCCCCCCCTCACGGTGGGGCCAAGGAAAGAAATGGGTCAGAGCTGAGATGCTGAAGCCAGTGAAGCTGTTCCAATAAGGAAAACTGTTTGGGCTTCTCCTTTGCAGCTGTTTACACAAGCAAAATACTTCAATCTGCTTGTCTTCAAAATCCTGTGTGATAAGACAGCTTCAAGAACCTCATCTGTGTGTTGTTCTTCACTGAGCGCAAACACACACGGGCACCAGATCTCTCTGTTTGGTAGTGACTGCTTGCTAGAGGTTTTTTTGATAAGCAGGTGGAACAAGGGAAAAGAGGCCAAATTTAATCCCTGGAGAGTTTAGGTTCCTTGACAACTGGAGACTTAGAACCAAGCATGGCTGAAATGCATGGCACATCCTGGACTCTGGTGAGGAACCCTGGGATACAGCTAGTTGTGTAGCACTCCCTGGGCTTGTGTTTGACAGTCAGCCGCAAAAGCCTCTGGCAGGCTAACCCCAGATTCTCCACAGATGGAAACGAGCATGTGGCTTCCCCAGGGACTGCCTAGATCTCACGCAGATTGGAGAGGACACAGAAGTCCTGAGCCTCTGACTGCTTTGGCAGGACATGCTGCCCAAACACAACAAACCAAACCTTTTGGTCTCTTCTGCATGCTCTGCTGAGAGCAAGAATCCACTTGTTCTTCATGAACATTTGGAATTAGTCTGGAAACTATAAAGCCCTCTTTCTTGTCCACACATGCTACTTCATGCTGAATCCAGAGGTAAGATGCACTCCCTCAATGTGAGCCACACTGACCTCCTGCAAACTGCAGCTCTGAAATCCTATGAAAAGGACCAAGTCTGTTTCTGAAAACGTTTATCACATGCACCTCTGCTTCTCAGAGCTCTCCTTGTTCAAATGTCACTGGGCTGAACTCGACATGCTTCAAAATGTACTGGGTCTGACCAGCTCCTGAGTGGATGAAATGCATGTGTGGTGAGAATGGAGGGAGCAGAATCAGAAACATCTGAATTCACCTTGTCTAGGCAAAGTTCCAGTTTGCAACCTGATTGAATGCGGGATCCTTTCATTGAAAAATCCAAACCAGATGCCCTGCGTGGAGCAGAGGACTGGTTTGGCAGCACTAGGGTCCGTGTGCGAGCACTGTGGCCTGTGCAGGTTCCAACACCCGCAGGAGATAATTCATCTTCATGTCTGTGTTTGCCCTCCCAGCTTACTGAGGTGTGCGTGGAGTGGCTGATGTGAAATAATGTGTCTGCTGCTCTGTTGGCACATGAAACCCTATCCACGTGAAAAAGAACCCATATTTGGTAAGAGTTTACCAAATGATCCTATGAACTAAAGGCATTTCAAGTGTGCACCTGATGTTGTCACGTTTTGCACATTCCCATAGACAATAAACGCTTTGTGCAGCAGTTACAGGCTGCAACTATGATTCAGTAAGCTTTTTTCCAGACTTTTTCAAGTCCAAATTTTAAAGTTATGTGCCTTGCTTTGCTCAACACAACATGGGCTACTTTACCAGCTCAGCAATGGAGCTGAACATGATTCTCTTTCAGCAACTGTCCTAAGCTAGAGATGTCATTTTTGTCAGTCTATCTTGGAAGCAGTTGGGTTATGGTATTTGATTATAAGATCTGCAGTGAGCTGATTCTACTATCCTTTACATTGCACTCATTGCTGACACACTTGAACATTGTTGCGTTGCTCTAACGAAGGGCAGACACCAAAAGATAGCGTCATACCTGTGGCGGCAGCGTCGTAAAAACCGCATGATCTTGCGAGCAGCTTGGTCCTGCTTCTTGGTAAGCAGACTGCTTCTAAACACAAAAAAAACAGCACTGAAGGGTAGGCAAAACTGGGGAGAATAATACTAAATGCAAGAATAATTATCCTACAAACTGCTGTCCTTTTCCCTCTGTCTCTCATCTGTAAGTTACAGCACAGCCCCGAGGAGTGTAAAAACAGCATATAAAGATTCTCGAGGCACCCAACATCCCAGCAGCTCACCTGAGTTTCTGTTGTACAATGGTGGCTGCCCGACGGTTTTGCCTCCTCTTCCCACATTCTTTATAGCTGCGATAGTACTGCTGGATCAGCATCGCAGCTCGTCGGCTCTGCTGGAATTTTTTCTGCTCATAATAACTTCGGAATTTGCTCTGGATAAGAATGGCAGCTTGTGTCATCTTTTTATAAAGTGCATACTACAAGAGAAACAAAGAGAAGCTGAGGCATTCCAATAAAACCAGGTTCCTACGGCAAAAGACTCTTGTGCCACTACAACATGATGAGAAGCGAATGAACATCTGTTCACTGATCCGGAACCGTGTGAGAAAGGGTGGCAGCAAACCCGAACAACTGTGAGATCAGGTGCAGAACCGAGCCTGTGTCAAGACACAGAAACAGCAGCCACTGCCCTGTATAGGGTAAGGTCATTACTTATCTCAATGGACCCAAAAAAGCAAACAAACAATGCCCCCCCCCCAACATCACACCAAAGCAAAAACTCCTCTAATACCATCACACACCACCATTTACCAAATTTCACTTTTTGGAATTGAAGCAGTCATTAGGTGTAGTTATATTTTGCCATTATTCATTTTCATTGTTTTTTGTTTGTTTGTTTTGCTTTCTTTTTTCTTTTTAACATTTTAAATTAAATGGATCAGATTGCGGTTTTAAATTAGCTATTTTAAATAAGTCCACTCCTGGGCTGGTCATGGTTTTCCTCCAAATTTTTAGCCCAGATGGGACTTCTGTGGCTGAGTTACAAACCCCTGAACAGAAGGGTTCAAATACGACACTGTGGTATGAGCTATGACATTCAAATCTAGTCATAAGTCTGTGCTGATCTCAGCAACACAGTAACACCATTGAGGAATAAGGCATGAGAAAGAGAAAACAGCAGTCACTGGACAGACTAGACCCCAGTATGTCTGCATTCAATTTTAAGACCCACTTAGACAATGAGCTGCTCCCTCTTCTCTTTTCCCCTCCAGCTGGAAAGAGGATAAGCAGAGAAGTCACCTAACCTCAGGGAAATGGCAAACTTCAGTGAGTACAGCCGCCCCGGAGAGCTCAGCTCACTCGCGCTGACAGAACAGTAGTTTGAAACAAAATCATGGTGCAGGAGGAAGCTGTGGATGGAAAACTACCCCGAGGACACACTCTCTCCAGGAAGAGCATGTCTTGTCTCCAGGGAAGCTCAGCTGACCCCGGTATCTGAAGAGAGCAAGATGATGCACAGTGCATCTTTACAGCAGAGAATTACTGGCTGTGAGCAATTTAAGGCTGGCATCAGCAGTCGTGCCTCCAGCAGGAGCAGCAGCATACGTGAGATGGTGATCTGAGGAATTCAGGGCACAATTATTCCACAGAATAATGCTCAGAATACTTTGGCTTGCAGGCAGAATACAGAGGACACTGGCTGCACGGGCGGGATAAATGTTCTCCCATGCTCCCCAAATGCCAAGGCAAGGATCACCAACTGACAACTAATCAGCAGCAACAAAGGAAAGCTTGTCCTCCAGAAACTGGCTTCAAAACCATCCTTGCACCTGAGCCCATCTCTGCTTGTACGAGCACCTGCAAAAGCAGGAGACTCCTGCTTCCTTTTTTTTGTTTTGGATACGTTGATATGCTGCAGCACAAGAGTCCCTACGAATCTCCCATAAGGTTTGGTTTGTCAGTGATTTCTCAACCATAGGATTTATTAGTGGATACTACTAAAACATTTCTCTAAAAGCCATGCTCTCCTGGTTTATACTGAATGTGAAAGTTTGTGACCCACAGGGAACTGTTCCCAAAAGAGTGTGCGTATTTGTATTACCTTCAAGGCTATCCAAGTAAGCTTAGGGAGAAACAGAAAGATACAGAGTTAATGTTAGTTCTGCAAATAAAGAATGAAAAAATAAAAAACCAAACCATCTTCTTTCAAAAAGAAGCAATTCCAGGATCCAAGACAAAGCAGTTTGTCAAGCGGTTTTTGAAAGGAATTAAGCCTCTGTATTACAGGAAGCATCACTCCAGAACGACAGCCATGTGACAGGTCAAATGTGAATCACGATGCAGTCACCTAACACTAGAAAGGCTTCCCAAACAAATGTTTTTGAAGGCTGTAAAAAAGCACAGGCTTCTTTGCCTTTCACTTTAGACAACAAGTCGCCAGGTAACAGACAGCATGAGTCTAGCAGGATACAGCAAAAAGAGGGACATGGGCTCAAGCCCCCACAAAAAGCCCAACCAAAACCCAAAACCGAAAAAGTTTCTATCTTCTTTTTCTGGGGTTGAGAACTCAGCCTCAAAGCGTGTCTCCAACTTGAGCCTGGAGAACAGTTCTCAGTCCTGGAATAACTCGCATCAAGATAAAACGTGACTTCACACAGTTGAAAAGTTTAGTATGTGCAAAATAAAACAAACTATTTTTCATTTTCACCTTTATCAAAGGCAAACCAACTTCAATTTCACAATGAAATTTGGCAAGCAACTAGTCAGAGAATAGTCTCACCAGGCTGTAGCATGCACAAGGCCAAAACATCCTTGCCCCCTGTCTCATCACAAAAATGCAGGTATCATCACAAACAAAATCTTTTTAAGGATTCCCTCCAAAATTAAAATTCAGGACATGAATTTTCTTCCTTTTTCAATTTTGCCTGACCAGGGTATTTCACTACTGCATGCTGAAAAGCATACAAGAGGAACAGTGGGATAATTCCCATTACAAGGGGCTGTGTTCATGGCACTTACATGTGTTGCATAAAATTTCACTTCCTTGATTACCTGTTTGTATTTTCGGTAGCAACGCTGAATAACAGCAGCAGCCACCTCTTGCTGTTCCCGGAGAGGACGACCCTATGTGGAGGAGGAAAGAAGTAATTCATCAGAGCACACCAAAAACCAGATGATGTGAAGTGGTTCACAGCAGCTTGCAGGGCACCTACTTTTAAATCTCTCCTACCAGCGCTACCTGGTCCGATTCAGGTCTGGGCATTTCCTAGATAAATTTCTACAGTCAATTCACGTAAAGGACAAATCCTTAAAACTGATCTTTACACCAAACAGGCAACTACTTAGAACCTCTGGGGTCTATTCAGAGGATGTGCTTTGGGTGCTGTTCGGCACAGAATGCACGCTCTAGCACTGCACGTTCTCTCCAGTATGGCAGTCACTGGGTAACACAGACCAGCAAATGCCAGGAGCATTGAAAAGGTTATGACAGAAACTGTATTTCTGTCCCAGAGTGCTTAACACCCAGATTTTGTTCTGTAACAAATTATGCTCTGTCTCACCTAACAAAGAAAACATTGGATGTTTTGGCCACGTACCTTGTATTTCCTGAACACTGTCTGGACGAGTTTGGCAGCTTCATAGAGTTCTCTCTGTTCATGATCAGACAGAGTTAACTGTGCAAACTCATTTTCTACCTTCTCGCTGGTGGATGCACTCAGAAATTCAGACCAGTCCGCTGCTGAGGGAAGGCTGGGTTTCTCAAAAGCTATTTCACTAATTGGAGAGCCGGCAGGGCTCAAGCTGGTGTTCGAAGAAGGGGTCAGGGGTTCACTATAAAGACTTCTGAAATACCAATCACAGGAGGAATTATTGGCTCACAAAACACCTGGGCTGGCATCACAGATAATGATTACAACACTTCTTGAGTTCAAGGCAGAAGTTCATGCTCCCCTCCCTCTCTCCAAGCAACATCCCACATTCCTGAGCCTGCCTGTACCGCATTGCACAGACTTAGCACTGGAAGAGAAATCATAAGTCATAAGTCAGACCTCAGCCACAGACGTGGCTTTTTTCCCCTCCTGCTGCACGCACTCCCATTCTTCCATGAATTTGTAGCTGTGCTGGCCATGATTTGTTTGACCACGAGAGTGTGGCTGGCCTAGGAACACCAGCACTGAGTTCCACTGAGGAATAGCATCGGCAGGCTAACAGATCAGTGCATGCTGCCCGGCATTCCAACCACTCCAAACCACAGAGCAACCCTGCAGCTCTTACTGACCTTATCTGTGCAGCACTCGGCAGATGATCGACATCAGCGAGGTAACTGGCCAGCCAGCTCATTGTGGTGCTCATGGCAGCACTGTCCGTTCTCTCCACCAGCGGTGACTCCATTGGCACAAAATTCTCCCGCTTGATCCTGTCAGGCGTAGCTTCAATAATGTGCTCTGCAAGCGTCATCATGTTCACCTGGGAAGGGGGAGAGGAAAGCAAACTTGCTGCCTGGTAGCAGGAGCCTTGTGCTTGCATGGTACAGCCCAGCTTTAGACGGACTGTTCCATTTTCGCCAAAATTGTGGTAGCTGGAGCCTGTTTGCCTCAGCTTTGGAGAGAACCAAAGCTCATCTGCTTTTACCTCCTCTGATAAAGCATTGCGGGTTTCATATTACCCAGACCTCTTTTTTAATACAGAGAACAGTTCATGTTTTGCAAATATCTGCTTCACCCGTGTTACACCAGAAAGAGAATATTCAGAGGAGCCAAGGCAGTCCATGCAGGCTGTGCTCCCATTACTACTCCCGCTCAGAAGACCAAACAAAGTATCTTTCCCCCAGTGACTACTTCTCATCTGTCTGTCCCACTTCTATTGTGCTTTTATTTCCCTATTCCATACCTGGTGGGAATTTTTCCTTCCTCAGACCTGCTGTCCCCCCTTCTCCACTCATCTCCTTCCCCTTTAAAGTGCAGTGGCTTGGCCTATAACCACAGCGCTGCCTCTCTCGTTTCACTTTGTCTCATTAGCACTGCTTCCCAGTTCCAGGAAGACTTAAGAGGCCACAGTCTCATTTACTGAGGTGACCAGGAGGCTCCAATTTCTCCTTTTTCCTTGCAAAACTGCAAACAATTTTGTGCATTCTGGACATCACTGATGCGTATGCCAGTATGTGATCCTGACTGCCAGCCATTAGTCTTTGTATCTGGACTGAAAGAGTTTCTTCCCTTTGAAACTGGAAGAAAGTATACACTGACTGCACGATGATCTCCTTTCGCAAAGAGCAGTTCAGAGTCTCTAAAGGTTTCCACAGAAGTTTCTCACAGTTAGGCTCCTCTGTGCAGGCACTGTGTTCTCTGAGACTGCTGCTCTTGGTGCTATGGGTATGTTTACCTGCAAGTCATCCATGTGGTGTAAGCAGTCCTCATCCCCTGCATTGTCCCTGTAGGACAAGAGCTCCCCATCCACCATCTCCCTGTCAGCCATCATCAGCACGTTCATCTGCTCTCGCTGGCGTAGCCGATGGGCAACAGTATTCTTTCCCACTGCAGCTCCCTTCTGGCTCCCCGCCACCTGCACTGCAGACACACCAATATAAATGTCTTTTGGGTTCCATTTGATGCCTGCTTGGCTGCCAGAGCCCCGGTACCCAGTAACTTCTGGGATGTGCTGGGAGATGTCCCGGCCATAGTCCCTTATCCCTTCACTGTGGCTGATTGTCTCAGTGGTGGATTGCTTGGAGCTGGAGTTCTGCTTCCTTATGCTCGGCTGTTCCAGGCTCAGCGCAGTGGAAAGCAGCTTCTCTTGCCGGGCTTGAAAATACTCAGGGCTCAGCTTATGTTTTTTGGGTGCAGGGTAATCTTTCTGAGTTTCACTACTGTAGTAACTGGAAGGTTCTGATCTTGGTCGTCTCAGCTCTGAAAACAGACAGATTAGTGGGCAAAATGAAACATGGAACCCATGATTGCTGTAGGAACTACAACAGCTTCTGCCACAGAGCTGCAGGTGAAAGTTTGAGTGATGTGCTTGCACACCTGAGAGTACGTGCAAAGGGCAGAACTATCACCCAGGGCAGATACCACCTCAATCACTCTTAAGGTGCTCACGTCTTCCTGCAGCAGGTATTCACTCCTGCCTGACAATCATGCAAGTGCACGGAGCACGTGACAGAAAGCCCACAGAAAAGAATTGCACGTGGACAGCGGGGTTACAGGTGTCATCTGCTGCCCAGGGTTGCTCCTTACCCCCAGCATTTCACATACCAAATGTCAGCAAAGCAGTGCATCCCCTGAGGGCTGTTTTACCTGTGTTTGTACTGGAAATCACAGTGACTCCCTTCTGAGGCTCCTGAGAGGCAATAAGCTCATTGTGCCATTGGGATACCCAGTTCTCTGTGTTGGAGTCTGTGCTTGAGGGGCACTGAATCCTGGGGTTTTGCCCAAGCTGAGTTTGCTCATCTCGCTGTAGCTGCTCCAAGCACTCGGCCAACTTCACATGGCCCCGAGACCGGGCAATGGCCAGCGGCAATCTCCCAAGGGAGTCGGGAATAGAGATGGCTCGGCGGTCCCACTTGTACAGCACAACAGCTGCATCCATGTGGCCCAGGGCACAAGCCCACATCTGGCAAACAGAAGACAATTGATGAATTGGGTGATCAGCCTTCTCCTTCCTTTCTTGCTAACCCAGCGGAGTCTGGTCCCCAGCTCATGGAAAAAAAGACCGATAAACAAAACCATAACATGCCTGAACCCCAGCAGCTGGCTTTTATAAACGTCCTATCCCAACAAAAGGCCATTGTAGAGGATTAGATGCACGCTATGCTCTCCTATGACAGAAAAACCTCCATCTGCCAAGCGAAGCTGACAGTCTGACAATTTCTTATTTAGTGATAACCTTGTTTTCTGGAGTTTGTTTTTTTGACACTGGCATCACTGCAGAGGCAGAACAGCCTCATACGCAAAGGAAAACGCATACAGGACCAAAGGTTGGAAATTATAATAAAGTCAATACTCTGCTGTTGTAAACTGGCACTTCTGGTTCTACCTGCTTCGGCTTTTGGCTTCTGTAAGTTCTCAGTCACGACTTCAAGTTTCCAATGACCAAAACGATATAACGACTTTACAACCTGTACAGTCAATCAGTCAAAGAGAATAACTTGAAAGAAGGGATGTGAAGTCCTATCCCTAGCACGTAGTGGAGACTGGATTCTGGATAAAACATTAACCAGAACCACCTGTCTGTCCCCTTCTCTTGTGTTACTCAATTACAAGGTATTTTGTGTGGTTTCTCTCAACAAAGTGCCATCACATTGTTTCTCGGCATTTACACAGCAAGGACACACACGAAACATTTACTTTTCAGACTGTGAAACACGTACGGAAAACAACATGTCAGAAAGAGCTCCAGAGGGCCCTCAGACTCTCTCAAAAGTTTCAGCCTCTGCTCTTACCAGAGGAGTGCAGGAGAAATGATCCACATTCAAAGGGTCAACTTCCAGCTCCAGATCAATGCTGTCTGCATGTTTGGTGCTGCAGAGGAAATGACAGAACAAATGATGCTCTGTAGCCATGTCAGGATCATTGTGTAAGCGCACAGCTTTACCCAATGCATCACACCACCAAGAAGCGGCCACGCAAAAGCCCATGGCACACGTTTACTACAGATGGCTTCCCACCAGAGATTTTAAGAGCATGATACAACTGGTGCCTCAAAAGACTGGTCCTTTCAGATCAGGAGACGGGAGCAAGCTCAGGGACTTGGATGTTTCTAAGGGACAACCAGTAATCTGGACCTAGCAGAGCTTACACACGCTTCTGCCACACCTGTATTGACACCCAAGAGCCCAGCGGGCTGGTTCTTACCGCCATTTGATGAGGGTCTGGATCAGTGTAGCATATCCCTGGGCAGCAGCGAGGTGAAGCAGCGTCATTCCTCGGAAAGTCTTTGAATGGATCAAGTGTTTGGACTTTGCCCAGCAAGCACGACTCATCATCTTCTCGCACACCACCACCACGCGGCTCTCAAAGCAGCTGCCCAGCGTCCCAGTCCCAGAAACGCACTGAAACACCACACACATCCCAGCTGAACTGCTGAGGGGAACCGCAACCTGCCCCAAGCAGGCAGTCTTCCCCTTCTAGGAGTACTGAGACAGTGACAAACGCCAGTGAAAGGGAACTGCTGTTAAAAGACTCCCACAGACCAGACTTGTTTAGGAAAAAACTATAATTCTTTCCAATCCCACTGAAAACAAATAAAAAGCATAAAGCTGCCGTGTCTGGACACAGCAGGGTTTGTACCTGCACCTGCGTTCCTCCGTTCCCATTCCCGTTG
The DNA here is from genome assembly GCA_033558185.1 of Dromococcyx pavoninus. Classification (NCBI taxonomy): domain Eukaryota; kingdom Metazoa; phylum Chordata; class Aves; order Cuculiformes; family Neomorphidae; genus Dromococcyx; species Dromococcyx pavoninus. The sequence goes on along the minus strand of JAUMJL010002377.1, from coordinate 7,999 downwards.
TTCCCGCTTCCTTGTTTGTGCTGCTGGGAGCCTGTCATTTCAGCCATTCTCCTCTCCATCTGCTCAAGCCGCTCCAATATTGACATCCTGAACTGGTTATCTGGATTGGAGAAAGCCAAAATAAGGATATTTCCATGGAAAGAAAACTCAGGTTTTGGCAGTCTTCTGCAGGAAGCCACAGCTATCCTGGGAGTCACACGGTAGATGGGCTCTGCTTGCACTGCACATGGACACTTGCCCTGCAGCATCCTAGCTCTTCAAGTTCTCACAGCAGCCCTTTGACTGCAATTCCAGAGAACTTCCTTACAGAAACACACAGAAAAATGAAAAACACAGGCAGAAGACAGATCCCTTCCCTTGTGATTCTAGCTGTATCCACACAATAAAGGATTGGGTAATGCAACTCCTTTGAAAACACAAGTAAACCTGGAGCAAATACAACCATTCAGACAGCATTTCAGTAGGATCATATGTGTCAAAATACTCTCCATCTGAGAGTCAACCCTTGAATTCAGCTCACCTTGCCCCTTGAAACCAGGCGATAATGGCACCTTCAGGAAAAAGACTCCTTTGCTTCCTTCTCTGCTTAGAAAAAAGGAGCATTCAAAAAGGCACTTGCTCCTTCCCTGACAGTCTCCCTTTCTTGGACAACAGCTTCAGCCAAGCGTGAGAAACAGAACTACCAGAAATCACGGGGTAGGGGCATTCACAATCCAGTGACATCATTCTGAAGAGCAGAACAACTCTTGAGCCCTCTGGGCTCTGCAGAAGTCTAAAGGCTGTATTAGTTATTTCCTCCTCCTTGCATTGTAACTATGATACAGCTACTAAGGCTTGAATAGTAGAGCAGGGAGAGTTAGACAGGTTAACAGGACATTGGTAAATCTGATGCTGTAGAGATCAACTCAAGTAATCTTTTTGTCTTTAGGGCCAGTCAGTGCAGCTTTCTGCTGCACTGCCCTTTCTGTCCTGTGACCCATACGGGAAATGCTTCACGCAGCTCAGGTGAAGCTGGGCAGGATAATTTAGTGGATAGACAGCACTTAATGAATCTTGCTGTAATGCGAGCAGCATATATAGTAAATTGTGGGGAAAAGACAACCCTCATGCTGTTTGGTTTCATGCATCCCATGTGATGTAGTGGTGCAGAGCACTGACAGCTCCAGAACAGAGTCCACTGACAGTAACAGGAATCTCTGCAATCAAAATGAACAAGCTCTGACCAAAGAGAAAGTAATTTCCGAGTGACTTGGCTACATGCAGCATCCTCCCTGGATGCAGCAGTACCTGTACACTACACTTTGCCAGGCACAGCTCTCACTAGACCATCTCAGGAGAGATGCAGATCCCTGCTGTCCTGCACTGAAGCCTATGCTGCAGACCACCGATAAGAGATAGCTGGCTGAAGACATCCCCTCTCCCTGAGCTGCCCTGGTTTGACGGCAGACAAAGGCTTCACTCCTTCTTGCCAGCTCCAAAGGACTGTAAAGCAGCATCCCACGCTGGTTACTCAAGAACCAGTGAAAAAAGGAATGTGGTTCACACCCCCCTCTAGCCTCACTGCAGAGGGGGGCACGCTATGGCCTCTTCTCACATAGTCCAAAACATTTTTACTCATTATTAGTGCCTTATTAATAATTCAGATATCATGTTAATTGCAAAGCTTCTCAGAAAGTGATTGAAAGTTACATGAGGAAATATTGATATGGCAGACATGGTCCCAGGGCCGCTGTCTCCGGACTGCAGTCAGCACACAGCAGCAACGCAAGCCGTGTTTTCGCAGCCAGCCTTTGTTCCCGAGTGCTGCAGAGTGCTGCAGTGCAGCCCGTGCCGCTGCCTGCTCCTCCCCATTGCCAGGCGGAGCACGTACGCTGCAGAGAATGACAGAGACCTGGTGCCGCTGAGCCCTCCCCTCTCACCGCAGACCTGTGCCAAACCCGGCTGCTACAACTCAGGCACTAGAAAAGGGGCTGCGTCTGCCACACCGCTCCCCGGCTCCTCTCTGCACATTCAATTCCGCTCTCTACAGTCAGGTGGTCAGCACTTGCATTTCATTAGAAATAAGAATGCAACACACACTGGGTATTGTATTCGAGCCTTCAACTTTGTGTAGGCAAAAGCAGCATCTTCTAAAAGAAGAAGAAATTTGGCTTGAACTGATGTTATAGAACAAGTAGCCCATGGGACTTGCTCCTACTCATTTAGCTGTCAAAAGGAAACAATTATTCTGTATAGCCTGAAACAGCAGGAGAAAATTATTCCAGTGAGATGCAGAAGTATACTGTGCAGATTATTATTTCCCCCCATTTTTTCCCCAAGCTGAAACCACTGTGACACAGAAATGGAGGGCCCCATGCTTATGTCCATCTTTCAGGCACTTCCCTCTAGGCTCTGTGATCTCTCGTGAGAGAAGCCTGTACCATTCCTGACACCGAGCACTTCCTGGCACTTTTTGTCAGAGGACTGAAGTTAGAGGGATGTCTGTCACCACCACGAACACTAAAACAAGGAAAGAAAAGCAGGAAGCTTTTCTTAGGAAACAGAATCTTAAGCAGCATCTCTAGTGCTCTCACGTATTCCCATTCCAACACCTGCACAGTGTTCCCAGGAAGTATATGGGTCAGGACTACTTGATTTTAGGTAGCAAAGGTATCTGTTTGACTTAACCAGAGTTCGAAGGACAGACACTACACACTCATTGCAGCCTCTAGCCTTGTAAGCTCAGTATCTTACCAAGACAACAGTGTTTTTCACAGACGACTGCAAATGGCTACTCAGTCTACAGGCAGGTCAGAAATATGTCACTATTAGGAAAGTGGGAAGCAGAAACAAACACTCTGGAGTGCCAGCACAGAACAAAGGGAACCCCTTCCATGGGGAGCAGAGACTGCAGGCATTTACTCGCAGCAGGGTGCACCCTCTGATGGAAAAACTTCAGGCACAAAATAAGGTTAGTGGCAAAAGCAGCTCTATGCCGCCCATCTCCCAGGTGGTTAAACTCGCTACCTGAGCAGCCAGAACAAAGTCACAGCTGATGGCAATTTCAGATTTATGTACAGTGTTTCCATAGTAAATTCCTTGGCATCAAGTACATCAAGGTAGCAAAGGCTTTCGTAACGCACTGAACACAACTGAGGTCTGAAACAAGATCCTCCAGCTCAACAATAAATGTATCAGATGACCCCAGCACATATTTTAAGCAAAGTACCCTGCTCCATCACAAAATAACACCATGTTTTATTGTAAAGACAACATGACAAAACCTGACCCAGTCCTGCTGACTCTCCAATACATTTTCCTGTGAAAATCCTAACTGCCAAAAAAAGCGCTGTCAGCAAAGCCCAACCACCACACACAGGATGAGAACGAAGCCCACGTGAGGACAGACAAGCTGTCCAAAGTTACACAATTTACTTTGCAATAACTGAGAGGTGGGTTATCAGAGCCACAGGCTGAACGCTACAGGTATCACTCTGAGAAGTCCAAGATCCTCCCATCTCATTATTTTTTGCCTTGCCAGTCACTCTGCCCTCTCTCGCTCCTTTCAGGGGTCCATGCGCAGCCACCTGCCTAGCAGGCCACGAAGTCACAGGAATACAGTTTCCACATCCTTTTCCTTTATATTTAACAGTGGATCTTGCCTCACAGCGCACTGAAGACAAGAGCTCAACAGCACAGGAATCAAATTGTCTCAAAGAGATTTTCTCCTGCTACTTTGTGCAGGAACTCTGAACTGCTCCAGCCCAGCACAAGGAGACATCTTGCACTGGAAGCATCCTAACTCTTTCCAAAGGCAGCAAAGATGGCCCTGGATACAAACATATCCGCATATTTAAGGTTTTATCCCAAGATTCCACTTTTGATGATCAAATTTCAGATTTTTTGTGAGGCAAACAAATTAAGACTTGTAAATTTTTCCATTTCTTGAATGAATTCTTGAAGAAACCACAAAGCAGGATTCTGAAGCTGTTCTTCAAGGCTGCCTCCATTGAAGGTGATGAAAACAACTGTGTTTACCTGTGAGACACCTCATAAATTCACAGAAGACATTCTGAACATTGTGTCTTTCCTGAAAATTATTATTCTTCAAATTTGACACAAAAAAATGTAACATCAAAATTGCTTTTCACCATTATTCCTTGGGAGAACAGGAAGAGAAGGCCCCGAGGGCTTGTTTTGCCAGAGGAAGCCTTGGCACTGGAGGACAGCCTGGTCTCACAGAGCTTTTCCCCAGCAGCTGCTTTCACCTGACGGGAGCGCCGAAGCTTTCGGGATCTGATGGAGCTACATGCTTGCTCGTGCTTCACTATCCTCACCTCACACCTTCTGTGAAACCCCACGAGCCCCAGGCATGTTCTCAGCTCAAGTGGTAATTGAGGGATCTGCATTTTTTCACCTCTGCTGTCCTCAGCCTTCACAGGGGAGTAAAAAGCTATCCCAGGGAATCAACAGCAAGCTTAGAAAACGCAGCAAAACTACTCACGGCAGTGTTTATTTGCAGTGTCCAGTCCTCCTGAGAAAACCAAGTCGTTCCAGTGTGGTGTCAGAGCTGAGCTGCTCCACAGCGCTGGCAGCCCCAGGGGAGCCCACTGGTCCAGAGCAGCGAGGGGCTGGGAAGAGCTGCTTGGTCAGATTTTGACCCGTACTGACAAACTGGTTTGAATCTCATGCTCATGAACCATCCCTTGAGTGCAGGACAAGCTTCTTTTTAATTTGTACTCAGAGGAATGACAGCAAGTTACGGACAAGCCATTTCAGAGATACAAAACTATTCTGGTACAGCCTGTTAAGGATGCATGGTTATTTACATCAGTTGGCATTTCAGAGCTCCATCATGTGCACTCACACAGCTACGCCCAACGTGGATATAGTTTCATGTTAACAGTTTCCTTTGGCAGGGCTGGTTTAAACCAGTGGTGGTTTCTTAGCTCAGATCCCCTCACCAATGAATTTAAAGCCTATCTGCACCAATAGCTCCATGAGCCACCACCACAGCAGGCACAGTAACTGGGAAACACGGCGAGCAGAGGGCTTGACGTAGTTGAACTCCCAGACTCCGAAAGTCACACCTCTATTTTCTCCCTTGGTGTTCTCAGCAGTGAGCAGTGTCTCTGCCACTTGCTCCATTTTACATTCTCACCTGCAGGTCTTGTCCTTTTTTCCCACGCTGCATAATCCAGACTGGAAGGACCACAGGATGAGGGTGCATGGTCTCCTGCGTATTCCAGTATCTGCCCAGGACAGAATTATTTCCCCCCCCAGACTTCTAAGCACTGAACTGCTGGTGCTGTACGAGATCTGCACCTGCACATGTTTCCAAGTACTGTGCTTGAACACTCATCACAGAAGAAGCCACTCTGAGGGCACCGGCTTCTCAGCACATGGTATTTTTTTAAGGGTAGTTTTGGTGTTGCAGCAGTCACTATAGGAACACAAGCAGATGGAATTTAACAAGTGCAGTAGTTGAGCACTGTAAAAAAATGTGCAGTGCACAGATATTTTTCTGTTTTGCAGAGCAAGCCAGAAACGCCACATCCTCTCATCCAGTGCAAGCTGTGGGCAGGGATGGAAGGCAGCCTGAAGACACATCACTGCCCTGAGTGTCAGGGCTCTGCTGCTATTTTACAAATCACCTTTCACTTGCTCAACTCTTCTACACAGTAAAAACCCAAAACACCCTCCATGTCACAGCATCCATTTGATCTGGTTTCTGAGGCGCTGGCACTGCAGGAAACACGTTTCTGAAACGAAACTGTGGTAGCATCCTCAATGCATCCTACAAAAAGCCCTGTTTATCAGTAAGCTGTTACAGGGTATGGTCTATACCAGTGAATGAAAGCACTTAAAATTTTTACTTATTCAGAGACCAATGTGTATTGGTGCTAGTCAGACAGGTCACTCCCAGGCCTTTCGATTAGTGCGAAATGCCACACCTACTTAAGCACAAGATGAGGAAAACACGGTATTTGCACTCTGAAGAAAGTCTGTGCTTTCACAGAAGAAATAAACACTACTGGGTACACGCAGGAATAATGAAGTCATTCAGCTCCAGGCATACAGGCATCGTCATTCATTCTAAGTCATTAATCTCCCTGCCAGAGCAAGACTTCCTAGCAGCAAAGCTTTTCCAACAGCTCTTCCAGTGCTGTAGGGACTACTCTGTTCCTCTCCATCACCCCCAGAAGCCAGCGCTCCCTCAAACGATGGTACTTCTCCCTATTTTTCTTTATCATGCCATTACTAGAAAAGAGGAAAAGGGGAGTGGCTGACTTCTTCCTCAAGGGGCAATCTCTACTCCAACAGGAGAAAGCATTAGCTGCCTTTTTTTTCAGGCTTCCCATCCCCAGAGCTTAGGGATGGCAAGATTTTCACACTATCCAGGAACAGCTACTTCAGCAAACCGAGGGAAGGCTTTAAAGATGCCATGCGGACTTGATGTAATTTTAGAGGCAGGGCAGACCGCTAAAGATGTTGTTCCTTGTGCTATTTAGTAACTCACACAAAAACAGCTGGGTGCCTAAGGTCACTCTGCATCTCAGGTTGGAACTTGGCTGTGCTTTCCCACAGGTGTCAACACCATGAAAGATGCTTTTGGAGCAACAGCCCAGGAGGATACACAGCGCTGCTGCTCACCTGCACAGCACTACTCACAGAGACACCCTCCTCCGAGGGTTACACACTAAAGGAGCTGGAAACAGGAAAAAAGCACCTCACGATGCACTATGCAGTAGCTGTGCTATGGTACTGTAAGTTCGGTAACAATTCTGACCCGAGTTTCCTCTCATAAAAACTGCAAACTCGAGAATCAAAATATTCACTCAGAAATCACCAGACATGAGCGGGATGACATGAAATGGCCTTTATTTGCTGCAAAAGCAGATAAATAGGAACTGTTGCAAGGTACAAAACTGTGAAACAGGAAAACAAGCCACCAAGAGACTGAGATCTCCTTCACTGGAAGCTTTCAAAGAGTCAGACATCAGTCACGCTGACCTCATCTCCAAACCCCGAGTGGCCTGCACGGTCTGCTTAAGTCCCTCTCCTACTTCTGCTCTTTTTGATGAAGTGCCCTGAAAAATGAGTTTTGCAATAACTCGCACGGAGCAGGGGTTTGCTTCACGTGTCCCTGAACTGCCTAGTGAAGGTCTGAGCTACAGAACTCACCCTACATCGCCCGAACTCCGAACAAGAGATTGTGACCCGGAGACGTTCAGATGCCGCACGTGAGATGCGACACAAAGTGCTGTCACAGCCCTTAGCTCTGCAGGGGCCAGGGACCGGCAGGGGAGGGCGAGCAAGTAGAAACGCGACGGCGTCCCAGAGCTGGGGCACAGGGAGGAGGCACAGCGAGCGCTGTAAGCGCAGCGGCGAGGGACAACACAGAGCATGCGGACTTCAACCCAAACAAACACTGCACGACACGGCCCCTCTCATACTCACTGGAAGCAGCGCTTTGTCACAGCTGCGCATCCACCTGCGCGGGGCGGGGGTCCCGGGCCCCTCCGCGGGGCAGCAACCCGTTTCGGGCAGAGGGCCCGGCAGCACCGGCCCCGGGCTGACCGGGAAGTTGCGCAGGGAGCCCGCGACGGCCCCAGGAGCTCAGCCCGTCAGGACTGGCGGCCCCGCGGCGAGGGCGGGCAGGGCGCGCTCCCCCCCGGCCCCGCCGTCTCTCGCATCCCCTCAACCCCGCCGGGAGCCCCGCGGCGCCTGCGCTACCGCCCGCGGGGCCGCGCCAAGGCCGGGACTGCCCGGCCGCCCGCGGCGGGAGAGGACGCGGGGCGGGCGGCCGGGGCCATGGCGCGGCGCGGGGCAGCGGCGCGGGACGGGCAACTCACAGGGGACAGCAACCCCGTTACCCCGCTCCCGCCCTCGGAGGCAGCACAAACGCCGGTGCCCGGCTCGGGCCCTGGCAGGTAACGGCACCGCCCTCAGCCCGCTCCAGGGCCGCCGCCGCCGCCATCGCCCCGCCCCGTGGCCCCATTGTCTGTGCCGGGCGGTC
>JAUMJL010002376.1:0-47091 GCA_033558185.1 Dromococcyx pavoninus | reverse complement strand
GACGAAGCCGTTGTAGCGCATGCGTACAGCAAGCGACGCCGCGCGAGGGCTGCTGGGAAATGTAGTCTTCCCTTCCGCGCCCCTCCGGTTCCCCCATTCCCAGTGAATCAGTGAGAGCGGGCGGTGCCGCGGGGGCTGCCGGGAAATGTAGTCCCGCCCTCCCCACGTCCCCCCCTCGCCCAGTGCCCCCGGGGCAGCGCCTCGAACGCTTCGCGAGTGCCCCCGGCTCGGGCTGCCCCGCGTGGGCCCGGCAGCCCAGCAGAGCTCACAGCGGCGCCCTCGGGCCGGTGCGGCCCCAGCAGGCCTGTGCGGAGCGGAGGGGGTGCGCGGCGGGGGTCCCGACCGCGCCCTGAGGGGCAGCGCCGCCCGGCCGGTGCTGCTAACCCGGTGCCCGCGGCCGCGGCGGGAGCGCGGCAGCAGCGCAGGGGTTAAGGGCGGCGGGCCGGGGGGGCCGGGGGCGGGAGCATGCGTGCTGCCGGCCTCTATTGTCTCCGGCGCGGCGCCCGGCACCCAGGCGGCGGCCGGCAGCGAGCCCGTGCCCGGCGCAGCGCAGCGAAGCGCGGCCGCCTCCGGCCCCCGCCGCCACATGGGCCGCGCCTGAGCCCGCGCACCGGCCCCAGCGAGGCGGGCGGGGCCCGCGGCCGGTGCACACACCCCCCTTCCATCCATCCCGATCCCCCCCCACCCCTTTCCATCCATCCCGATCCCCCCCCACCCCTTTCCATCCATCCCGTTCCTACCCCCCCTCCTCTTCCATCCCGTCCCCTCCTTCCATCCATCCCGGTCACCCCGCCTTCCATTCCGGTCCTCCCCTCTTCTCTCCATCCTAGTCGTCTTCCCCCAACGCCACTAACATCCTATTCCCCATCCCGTTGTTCCCTCATCCATCCCGTTCTCCCCCTTCCATCGCCCCTCTCCTCCATCCCTTCCCATCCCCCCGCTATCCCTGTCCCCTATCCTTCCATCCCAGTCCAGCCCCCCCGCTATCTCACTCCCCCTGCCTACCCTCCCCCCTCTCCTCCAACTCGGTCCCCCCCCTCCATCCCATCCTCCCCAATCCTCTTTGCCCCCCTCATCCTCTTTCCCTCCCCCCAATCCGTCCCGATCCCCCTTCTTTCCTTCCAACCCTTTCCCCCCCATCCTCTCATCCATCCCGGTCCCCCCATCCCAATTCTCTCTCCTTCTCTCCATCCTCATCCCCACCCCCTCCATCCCTTCCCCTCTATCCTTCCCCTCCATCCCTACTCCTCCCAACCCTCCATCCCATCCCCGCGGTCCTCTCTCCCCCCTTCCCTTCCACCCGTTCTTTCCCGCACTCCATCCCGCCCCCCCGTCCCCGGGGCGCCCTCTCCGGGCCGGGGGGCGGCAGCGGGTCCCGGGGATGTGTGCGCGCCCGTAGCCCCCCCGCGCCCCCCCGCTTCCTTCCGCCGCCACCCCCGCTGCCGGGGCCGGGGCGGGGGGGGGGGGCTGCGCTCGGCTCCCTCCGGCGGCGCCCACACACATGGGGGGCAAGCAGAGCACGGCGGGCCGCTCGCGGGGGGGGCCCTTCCCGGGGGTGGCGGCGGATGACAGCGCCGTGCCGCCGCCGGGAGGAGGCGGGGGAGGCGGGGGAGGCGGCGGGGGGCCGCCCCCCTTCGGCCATTACCGGTCCGGCGGCGGCGGGGGGGCCATGGGGCTGCGCAGCCGCTCGGTCAGCTCGGTGGCCGGGATGGGCATGGACCCCGCGGCCGCCGCCGCCGTCCCGTTCGGGCTCTACGCGGCCCGGGCGGCGGGGGAGCCTGACAGAGCCCCGGGAGGCGGCGGAGGCGGAGGGGGCCCGGGTACCGACTCCACGTACGCCCATGGCAACGGTTACCAGGAGACGGGAGGCGGTCACCATAGAGACGGGATGCTGTACCTGGGCGCCAGGGCCTCGCTGGCCGATGCGCTGCCCCTGCACATCGCGCCGCGCTGGTTCAGCTCGCACAGCGGTGAGTGGCGGCTCCTGGGAGCTGAGTCTTCCCTCCCCGTCCCTTGCCCTTCCTTTCCCATTCCTGTGGAGCCATCCCATCCCTTCCTGTCCTGTCCCTCTGTGGAGCCTTCCCATTCCTCTGTGGGTTCCTGGGATTCAGAGCAGCTGTGGGCACCTGGGAAGGGGGGGGGGCTGCACACCTCTTGGCTGGCTGGTCAAGCCGCGGGGTGCCCAATGTGAGGGACAGACTCCTATCGCCTCCCTGGTGTGGGTGAGTGAGCACCAGAGCTGGCATCACTGGCAGAGGCTGCCCAGGAAGGTGGTGGAGTCACCATCCCTGGAAGTGTTCAAAAGATGGGTATATGAAATGCTCAGGGATCTGGTTTAGTAATGCACAGGTACGGTTGGACTCGATGATCTCAAAGGTCTTTTCTAATCAAGTGATTCTATCATTCAAGGTCGAGGGGGGAGGCTTTATAGAAGGGAGATGTTTTGGCTCTGGGATTCGAATCAGTGGATGTGGCACCTCCCAACCCCTTGACTTTGAGGAATGTGGTCTGAGGATGCTTTAGCTCAAGACCCGGCTGAGCTCCTCGTGTCTGTTCTAATGGTGCTTGGGATGTGAAGGTGCTGTAGCTCCAGTCCTCGGTTTTGAAGATCAGGCTGAGCTCCTTGTGTCTCTTCTGATGGTGTTTGGAGCATGAGGGTGCTGTAATTCCAGCCCTTGGTTTTGAAGACTAGGCTGAGCTACTTATATCTCTTCTGATGGTGTTTGGGAGATGTCTGTTAGGTATAGTGGTTCCTATGCCTTTGGAAACTGGTGAAGGGGCAGAGGAAGCCTTTGAAAGTGAAGTGTGGGATTTTTTTTCCCATTGTTCTGTCTGATAAAGGTCCAGGGAGAGGCCGAAGTGGGTTTTCCCATTTCAGCCAGCTGGCACCACTCAATGCTGGGGAGGAAGCAGGGGAGGAACTGCCTGCCTCTTTAGTAGGGCTGGGGCTCTCTCATAGGAAACATGCCAGGCTAAGGGCTTGCCCCCATCATTGCCCTCCTGGCTGGACCTTTCCATGTGTCCTGGTGTGTGGAGAGGAGCTCTGGCTGCAGGCAGGGCTGTGTCACTGACCTAGTTTTGGCTGGGTTCTGGGAGCAAAGTGGGAGGTCCTCCCTTCCCCTCCTGACTGGAGGGGAAGTCGTTTCAGGGATGTCTCCTTGCGTTTCCTGGAATAGTCTGGGATTTCTCTCCCGCCCGGCCCCTTTGTGAATGCTCTGGGAATTTTGCAATAAGCATTGGGACAATTCTCATTTTCAGGAAGGCTTGAAACTGAACCAGCAAACAAGAACAAAGTGCAAAATGAGGCCTGTGGGGGCCCATTTTCCTACTTCCATCTTAAGATTTTTCCCCCCTTTACCCAGTCTCTGGGGGCCTGTTCCTCTTGGTGGGATTGAAACTGTGTGTCTGTCATTGCATCCTTGGCTGAATGCTCCAAGCCCTGTTTCTATGGATCTGGATAAGCTGAGCACTTGCAGTCCTCCCTGGTGTATGGAGAGGGCTGACTGGCATGTCACAGAGTCATAGAACAGGTTGGGTTGGAAGGGACCTTAAAGCCCATCCAGTTCAACCCCCCTGCTGTGGGCAGGGACATCTCCCACTGGATCAGAGTGCTCAAAGCCCCATCCAACCTGGCCTTGAACACTTTATGGAATCGTGGAATGGTTTGGGTCGGAATGGACCTTAAAGATCATCCAGTTCCAACCCCCCTGCCATAGGCATGGACACCTCCCACTGGAGGAGGCTGCACAAAGCCCCATCCAACCAACTTGGCCTGTGGTGCCGGAGTCGGGACCAAGTACCTCTGCAAACTTACTTGCTCCGTGACCTCGTACAGGCTGTGCCGCTGCTCTGTTTTTTAAACACAGAAAGAAACTAAGGCACAGCATCCTTCCCAGTGTTGCACAGTGAGTGCCATGGGGCCTTCTTCTGAGGCTGCTGCTGGAGCAAAGAGGGTTTTGTTACAGCCCACAGCTGATCTGTACGTAGAGGTGGTCATCTGGAGAGTATTGATTGCCTTAAATGATATTTCTTAAACTGCAACGCTGAGGGCAAAAGCCTGTTCATGAAATAAGCCAGCTGCAACATGGAATAAGCTTTTCCCGACCACTCGCCGAGTTAGTGCAACACTGCTGAATTAATCCCCTTGGAAGATTGCAGTGCGAGCCGCGGGAAGTGCTGCAAGACCTGGGTTTCTCTGGTGTCTCTTTTGGGGCCCTCTGAGAACATTTGAACTGTGCTGAAGCACGCGCCAGCAGCAGCGTTCAGTCCGTGCTGAAGCCTTTCCCAGAGGTGGTTCTTTCTTGTTGCTAATTAAAAGCAAAATGAGTGGAGGATACTTAAAAAAACATTCTGAAAACTTGTCAGAGCTTGTTAAACTTCTGCATTCTTCCTCTTAGCGTAAGAATTGTAGAATAGAATCACAGAATGCCCTGTGTTGGAAGGGACCCACAATGACCATCAAGTCCAGCTCCCGTCCCTGCACAGGACAACCCCAACATTCACACCGTGTGTCTGAGGGCTTTGTCCAAATGCTTCTGGAATGTTGTCAGGCTGTGACTGCTTCCCTGAGGAGCTGTTCCAGTGCTCCAACACCCTCTGGGTGAAGAACCTTTTCCTGATGTCCAGCCTAACCCTCCCCTGGCACATCTTCCTGCCATTCCCTTGGGTCCTGTCATTGGTCACCAGAGAGAAGAGCTCAGCACCTGCTCCTCCTCCTCCCCTTGAGAGGAAGCAGTGACCTGCTGTGAGGTCCCCCCTCAGTCTCCTCTTCTCCAGACTGAACAGACCAAGTGACTTCAGCCTCTCCTCATACGATTTCCCCTCCAGACCCTTCACCAGCTTTGTGGCCTCCTCTGGACACTCTCCAGTAGTTTGATGTCCTTTATATGCTGTGGCGCCCAGAACTGAACACTGTATTTGAGGTGGGGCCTCACCCATGCAGAGCAGGGTGGGACAATCCCCTCCCTCACCTGACTGGCAAATGGAGGTAAATGGAGAATCTGGAGAGCAAGGGGAAGAGAAGTAAAGCCACCTCAAGATTGCTATAATTCCTACTCGTCTCCTGTTTGAGTCGGTTAACTGACAGCAGGGCGGTCACCTGCTTCTTCCCTGCTGCCTCCCCATCGACCGGTTCCTCTCGGAGCCTCTCCGTCAGCCACTGGGAAGTGCTGAGGCAGCAGTAAATGGAGAGGAGCTTTGACACTGCTGTTCGTGACCGTCCCTGCTCTGTTTGAGTGATGGCTTGAGGGTGGGGATCAGGGGAATCGCCAACACATGGCACCTGCTCAGGAGGATCTGTGCCTGGGGGTCTTGGGGATCCGCCCATGCTGCTGTGAGGAGAAGACCCCCCCTTAACTCTTTGGCCAACAGGTCTGGAGGGTGGCTCTTTGCCCTCCTGCCTCCTGGAGACTGGATGGTGCCAGTCTCGGGAACCAGGGAAGGCTGTGGTCATAGGCTTGCTCTTCCAGGAGTACCTGGGCTTGGGGGAAGAGCCGAGAGCCTCAAAGTGCAACCCGGGCTCTGCTGGGAGCTCGGTGGGATGGCGAGGAGCCCTGGCTTACTGCTGGTGATAAGGGGCTGTCTTGTGGCAGAGGGTCTGTGATAACAGGAGTGCACAGATAGGCTCGGCGCCTCGCCGCTCCCTTTGTCTGGGCTGCTGATTTTCTGTGTGCCCTCTCTGGCTGCTTCATGGCTCTTCTGCAGGGACCCCAGGGAGTGAGGTGGGGCAGGCTGAGCACTCCCCCCTGGCTGCTGGAGCTCCTTCCCCTTTCTGCAGTCAAAGGCTCGCAGAAGAACAAAGAGGGCTGCACTGGGAAGCCTGTGCAGAGGGAGGTTGTGAAGTGGTCCCTCAGGCCAGCATATCATAGACTCATGGAATGGCTTGGGTCAGAAGGGACATTAAAGATCATCCAGTTCCACCCCCTCTGTCATGGGCAGGAACACCTTCCACTGAGTGAGGGTACTCATAGCTTCATCTAGGCTACTGCAGGTTGTGATGGTTGGTGAGGAGAGCCCACTGCTGTATCCTCCAGGCTCTGCCATGGCTGCTGGGGAACAGGGACAGCTGGAGTAGTTGTGTGCTGATGGCCTCTGGTGCTTCCAGGCCAGAGGTGGAGAGCTGTGCTCTTAGGAACAGCAAAGCCTAAGTGCATCTTTCAAACGAAGTAGGTGATGGGACTGCAGTTTGTTTGGGAAGCCACACAGGGACCGTCGTGATACCTTCCATGGCTGGTGATTATTTGGCTGTTGGACTCACTGGGTTTGGAGGGGTTGCTGTTCTTCTTCTGCCTTCACCTTTGTGGTGGGGCTTGTCCTTCTCTCCAAGGGGGCAGCACCTCCCTGGGTCAGTGGATCCTGTTTCCTGATATGGATTTTCCCAGGTGTGTGTACCTTCTACATGAGCTGCATAACTGCTCCAGCTATACCTCAAACTGCTCTGGGATTCACCTGCCTGGCCAGGGTTTCTGAGATCTTCTTCCTGGCCTACGATAATGGAAGGAGACAAAACATCTTTTCCAACTCTGGAGTTTGCCTGTAGCACTCAAATCTGTCTCTGTAGCTTTGAGACCACTAGGACTTCTCAGCAAAGCCATGGCTAGTGGGAAGAAGGGAGAAAAAGGAGCCGTGTGGTTTAACACCATGTTTCCAGCTTTGTGTGGTTCTCTTGGTATCGCTTGTGTTATTCATCTTCATCAGAGGATCTCAGGGAGTTTGCAGAGTCTGTAAGTAGCTTAAAGTTTATCTGGAAATCCCCCTCATCGCCCAAAGCCTTTGAGTGTTTGAAGCTCTAATAAATCCATATCTCCTGTCTGCCGGCTGGCCCAAGGAAATGCCTAGCTCATCCTTCTGTGTGAAGCCATCAGGAATGTCACAAGCTTTCCATGTGCTGACAAAATAAGCTGCTTGTCCTGGATGGTGGCAGCAGCAAGGCTGGGAGGTCTCCTTTGCCAGGTGAGCTGCTGCAGGAGGGTCTAGCCTGGGGGAGACAGATGGGTATCCAGCACAGAGTTGGCAACCAAGGTGTTGGGCTGGGTCCTTGTCCAGGGAGGGTTAGAGTGAAACAAACTGGAAGTGCTATTTGAGCCGGTTCTGGAGTAGGGACTGTGAAATAAGGATTGCTTGTTGGAGAGTGAGCCAAAAGTGTGTGAACACCTGTGTCGGGCAGTCCCGGTCTCTCTCTCCCAGGTGTACCCTTACTGTGCTCTGGCAGCTTCAAATCCGGAGCCTTTTCTCACTGGTGCTTGGCGATCCTTGCTCCCGAGCCAGTCCTGCCATTGCAATCTCTACACCAAAAACAGAAGGCTTAATTCTAACTGGCTGCTGGAGGACGTCTGCTTTCAGCCCAGACCTCCCTGCCACTAACTTTTCAACATGCAGACATCATGTGTGCTTCCCTCCTGCCTCGACACAGGCTAGGACAGGGGAAGGGCACCCCAAGGTCTGCAGGGACTTGCCATTGTGAATCTGTCTTTGCTTATTGAAATTTCCACAGGAGACCATCCTCAAGCCATCTTCCTGTGGGTTTGGTGCTGGTGAGTGCCTGGCATCTGGGTCGGGCACCCACAGCATCGCCAGCCCACGCATCGTTTGGGAAGCAGTGCAGGGATGGTCCTGATACCTCCCCAGGTGAGGCTCGGCTGTTGGACTCGCTGGGTCTGGAGGGGCTGCTTTTCTGCTTCTGCCCTCCTCCGAGCTGGCTGCAGGACAGCGTACGCCCAGGGCCGGGGGAAGAGGCAACAGCCACCTTGGAAGAACGAAGCACTGAACACCAAAGGATGGGAGACTGGAAGGCAGCTTTATTGCATGCCAACCCGCAGCCTGGAGATGGAGTTAAAGTATGTCAACGTTGGCGTTGTGCGTGAGAAGCCAGCAGTGGTGGCAGTTATCTTCCGTCTCCGCAGAGCTGGCGCAGGCTGTCACTGCGCTGCAGTGCCACATCGGTGCCCTCTGGATGCTCCTGGCTGCCTTGCCCAGGAGCGAGGCACTAATTGCTGTGCGTGCTGGCTGCCTGGGCTGGGCTTGCTCCTCTCTAACCCTGGGCATAAATCAGCACAGAGCAGCTGGGTGCCCTCTTCCCAGCTCCAGAGGTGCTGAGAATGATGCTCTCGTGCTCCCCTGGGCTGACCCACTTCCCAGCCGGGATTGTCTTCCTGGCCCGTGACGTAAGTTTATCCCATGCTGGTTTGTTTTGCTGAGATGTTTGTTCCGGTGACTGGAATAACCGTAAAGGCTTCTCTTATTTATTAATGTTCTGTTAGGGCTCCTCTCTCCTCTCTCTCGTTTGCTGGTCAGAGGATCAATCAGATGCAGGCATCTTCGGTGGAGGAGCAGCACCAGGGCTGGCGCCCGGCCAAGGGAGCCGCGGAGCGTCATGGGAAAATGTTGCTAAATGCTGAAAATTAATTTCAAGAGAAATGCAGGGAGGGAGGAAAAACCCTCTTTGAGGGGCGGATGGAAGAGAGAGAAAAGCTTTTTTTTTCCCTCCGATGTAATCTCCCGTGTGACAGATCAGACAGGCAGCAAAGTGCTCTTTGTCTGAATGAATTCCCTCTGCAGGAGCTGGCCAGCCGGTGGGCAGCCACGAGGTGCATCTTGTTGCCTCTGCTGCTATGCTGGAACCCCAGATGTGCCAAATGCTTGGGGTTGAGTAAATGTGACCTGGCTTTGTCCTGGTTCCCTTCAGAATTGAAATCATAAGGGCTTGTGAGTGATTTACACAAGTGGCCGAGGGTTGTTTCAGAGCAGCAGCCCCGGTGCAGTGTTTTACCACCTGTGCACTGGGGTACAGTGAGCCTCTCTCTGTTGAGGCAGACTCATTTTTCATTTCGGATAGGCAGGAGTGGTTTAAGTTGGGTCTTGGATGTCTCACCTGCATTGGTCCCACCGGGCAGGTTTCAAACGCAGGCAAACCACTTGGGGGTTGGGTCTCCTCCAAGGGGTGCTCCTGCTGACCCTTGCGGGGCACCAAATGCTGTTGCTCGGTGTTTGCTGGTGCGGGGTCATCAGGAGGTGCAGCTGCAGGAAGCTCTGCTGGCCTGGGGCCTCTTCTCGTGCCACTGCACAGCATTTCCCGGTTTCCTGCCCTGCCTGACTGCCAGCAAGGGAGGGGAGTGCCTGCAGCGGGCAACAGGGGCTGCTTTTCTCTTGATGTGGTTTAGCTTTCCAGCCTGCTGTGGGTCCTACACAACCTGGGGTTTGAGGAGGTTGGTGGGGAGAGCTGGGGAGCTGGCAGGAAGGTCTTCAGTCTGGTCTCTGTGCTGCTACTGGCATGGAGCTTGGTCCATCGGTGCTCCCAGCTGTGGTCCCCGTGCCTGAATACTGCCAGGTTTGTGCTGAGCTTGAGAAGATGCATCATTTGGTGCTGGTGTCGTTCTTCCTCAGGCTCAAGAGTTGGGTCCATGGGCAGCTGGAGGTGTTTGGTACCAGGTTTGCTGGAAGGGCTGGTGCCTTGCAGTTGGAGAGGCTGCAGTGCACTTCTGAGATGGAGCTAGCTCTTCTCTCCACTCATTCCCCACCAAGCTGGGCTGTGGTGGCCACCGTTGGCAGCAGGTTGGCCCTTGGGACAGCTGGTGTCATGCTGCTGCGGGGATATGGGCTGAAGAAGCTTGGGCAATTCCTGGCGCTCTGTGCTCCTGCACACTGGTGCAGCTGTGGGCCTCCAGCAGCCACACGGAAACGAGCTCGTGCACCTTGTGCAACGGTCTTGAGGTGCTTTGTAGAGAAGCAGAGAGATGCAGGGGAAATAGAAATAGTTACCCTTTTGCTAGTTTTAGTAGTACTAGCAGGGATTTCTATTTCTATTCCCAGTGAGCACCCTTGCATGGTGAGGCTATATCGGGTTATGGCCATGGTTCCTGAGAGACTGTCACCTACCAGGCATGGAAAGGGGGCTGGAATGGGCCCTGGTGAGGGAAGCACAAGGGCACAGCTGAAGAATTGAACTGAAAGGCACTCAGAGCAGTTTCCTGGCCCTAGCAGGCAGCACGGCGTGACAACAGTGGGTATTTTTAGAGGCCAGCTGCCTGCAACGCAAGAGGAGGAAAGCAGCAGTCAGGCAGGAGAACAGAGTGATGCTTCCCTTGTCCCACGTCCTTTAATTTCCTCCCAGGACAGGGCTGCTGGCATTAGGAGTTTCCACATCCTCTGTTTCCCCTCGCCTGGCTTCGTTCTCCCCTCAGCTTTCACTGTGGCTGTGTTTCTCTGATCACAGCTCAGTGGCTGGAGGGTGGTGGCAGGGGCTCTGCTCCCCATATCCCAGACAATAACATTACAGCCTGGTGTGGTGGGTGTTTGAGGGGTTGTTTTTTGGAGAATTCTTTGTCGCCAATGAAGGAAAACCTGCAGTTTCTCCTGCTGTCAGGGTAATTACAGTAATTCCTTTGGGAGCTCTCCCTGCAAGGCGATGGAGCTGCATTTCATCAGAAGTGCTGCGGGGAAATTAGATCCACCTTTCAGTCCATACATCCAAGGCCTGTACGTCTGTAGGCAGGGAAAATGAGGGGGGGATTGGCACTAGCCAGATGGCTTAAATTGCTGTCTGCAGGGTGGTTGAGTCCCTATGGGTTGGGGTCAGTTCTGGGGCCAGCTGGCTGTTGAGCTGGTGCTGGGCAGGATGGGATGAGGCTGAGAACCCTGTCTGAGCCATCTCAGCCTTTCATAGAACCATAGAATTGTTTGGTTGGAAAAGACCTTTGAGATCATCAAGTTCAACCGTACCTGTCCACTACTAAACCAGATCCCTGAGCACCTCATCTGCCCAGCTTTTAAACACTTCCAGGGATGGGGACTCCACAATCTCCCAGGGCAGCCTCTCTCAGTGCCTGAGAACCCTTTCAGTGAAGGAATTTTTCATGATGTCTAATCTGAACTTCCCCTGGTGCAACTTGAGGCCATTTCCTCTCATCCTATCCCTTGTTACTTGGGAGAAGAGACCAACACTCACCTCACTGCATCTCTTTCAGGGAGCTCTAGACAGAGATGAGTTCTCCCCTTGGCCTCCTTTTCTGCAGACTAAACAACCCCAGGTGCCACAGCTGCTCCCCATGACCCCTGGGCTCCAACCCCTTCATGAGCTCTGTTGCCTTTCTCTGCATGTGCTCCAGTCCCTCAATGTCCTCCTTGCAGTGAGGGGCCGAGAACTGAACACAGTACACGCTGAACACAGATTTCAAGTTATCCCCACCTGGATCTTGCTGCTTTGAAGCTATTGTCCACTCACTTATTTATTGTGGTGTTGATTTTGTAGCACTTAAGTCTGCTGTTTGCCTGAACCTTACCCTTCTGAGGGTGGTTGTAGATGCCTTTGATGTATTTCTGAGCCTCATAGACAGCTATAAAGCAGACAGTACCCTGCAGCTGGGGGTGCTCTGCTTCCTAAAATCCTGCCCAGTTTTGGAAGTGGGGGCACACTGTGCTCCTCTGGGTGTTGCCTTGATGTTTTTCCTTTCTCCTGGGAAAAATCCACAGGTGGGATTTTGTTGTCATCTGCAGCCTCACTATCTACCTCCTGCTCCCAGTGAAGGGGAGGCAGGAGCAGAGAAGGTGGCACAGCCAGCCAGGCGTGAGGACAGGTTGAGAGAGTTGGATTTGTTCAAGAGACAAGAAGACTTTGGGGGGACCTCATAGCAGTCTTCCAGTACCTGAAGGGTCTCCGGGAATGCTGGGGAGGGGCTTCTTGCAGAGACCTGTAGTGACAGGATGAGGGTGACCGGCTTTAAACTGGAAAGGAAAAGATTTAGATTAGACATTAGGAAGAAGTTCTTCAGGATTAGTGTGGGGAGGCCCTGGCACAGGTTGCCCAGGGAAGCTGTGGCTGCC
The DNA here is from genome assembly GCA_033558185.1 of Dromococcyx pavoninus. Classification (NCBI taxonomy): domain Eukaryota; kingdom Metazoa; phylum Chordata; class Aves; order Cuculiformes; family Neomorphidae; genus Dromococcyx; species Dromococcyx pavoninus. The sequence continues at coordinate 35,274 of JAUMJL010002376.1, read as the reverse complement.
CCATTGCTGGAAGTGTTCAAGGCCAAGTGGGATGGAGTCTTCAGCAGCTTGATCCAGCGGGAGGTGGATCTGGATGATCTTTAAGGTCCCTTCCAACCCAAACCATTCTATGATTCTATGGTTGCTCCTGCCTGTAGCGTGATGTGCAGCCCCTCCTGCCTTCCCGAGCAGATCAAGTGTGGGCAGACCCACGGAGGGGTTTGTTCCTCTGAGATGTTGTGCTTTGTGTTTTGGAGGTTTGGCTCCTGGAGCTGCAGAGAACTGTCTCTGGTGGCCACCTTTGTGCTGCGAAGACAGCTGGGAAGTGCATGGGGCAGGACTGCTCTGGAGTGAGGGCGAGTCATGCCGTGTGGCCCCAGCACAGGGGTGTCTCCCAAACCCCAGCCTCTGGCCAGAGAAGGGGAGCTGGTGCTGCCTGACAGGGCAGCTGTAGAGCGACCCTCCCACACCATGCACAGTGGCAGGTGTTCATGCTCCATCTGCACCCCACTTTTGCCCTTCTTGCCTTCCCAGTAACCTGGGGCATTCGCTGGGCATCCCTCAGCCACTGCAGACTCTGCTGGGGAGCAGGGGGATGCTCTGGGCTGTGCATCTCTTCCTACCACACAGGGCACAGGTGAGGTTAGGGCTTGCTCTGCAGTGTGCTCCTCCCTAGGGTTTTTATCCAATGAAGTCTGAAGACAATAATGTCTTCAGTTACCTGCATGTGGCCTACAAGAAAACTGGAGAGGGACTTCTTACAAGGGCGTGTAGTGACAGGATGAGGGGGAATGGCTTTAAACTGGAAGGGGGAAGATTTAAATTAGACATTAGGAAGAAATTCTTGATGATGAGGGTGGGGAGGCCCTGGCACAGGTTGCCCAAGGAGGTTGTGACTGCCCCATCCCTGAAGGTGTTCAGGGCTGGCTGGGATGGGGTCTTGAGCAGCCTGGTCTGGTGGGAGGTGTCCCTGCCCATGACAGGGAGGTTGGAACTGGATGATCTTTAAGGTTCCTTCCAACGCAAAGCATTCTGTGATTCTGTGTCTTTCTTCCTGCAGAAACAACCAGTGTTAACTGGCTGTGTTTCCCATCTAGGCACCGCATGTGGGAGCAGTTCTCCATGTGCCTTTTGTACTCTGTTTACTGCCTGCTACATAAAAATTGCCCTTTTTCTGCCCTGAAACACAGTGCTCTGTCCTTCCCACAGACCCTGAGAGGTTTGTATTGGCAGTAACTCCTGCCAGGGGGCTGTCCCATGGTCCAGGCATGAAGTGCCATGAGAGACCCTACACCACTTTGTTCCTGTGGTGCTACCGTGGGATGCCCAGGGAGGAGGTGTCTCTGGAGCCAGATGAGATCGCTTCCCAGCTGGAGGGGGTACGTGGGTGAGATCAGTGCTGGGCTCCGCTCCCTCTGCCCATATCATAAAGCTGAAGCATGTCATTGTGTGTCTCTGGAGTGTCCCCTAATCCTCCTAGTGAGATCAGCTGAGACACGACAGGGCCGCAGTGGCATCAAGGCATGACTTTTCTACTTTGGAAAAACCCAGGAGTCATGAGGGAGAAAGCCAGGGAGCTGCCACTTCATCCCACCAGCGCCGCGCTGGTAGCATTTGGGAGTGGCTCAGGTCAGGTTTTTGCACTTAAGCCTTTCCAAAAGCAGGAGTTCCTCTGGCAGCTTGGCAGCAGCTGGAGCACGGTGGTGGGGACTCCGTGGGTGCCTCCCCAACGGATGGCTTAGTCACAAGTGACTCACCCCGCCAGTCCCCGTGTGACGTTGCCTCACTGCTCCCTCCCAGCCCCTGCCTTGCAGAAGCGTCCAGCGCTCTCCCTTTTGGCTTCCATGTCCCCGTGGCTGCATCCCACTGTGCTGCTGGAGGATCCCCTGCGTTCCTTTTTGGCACCTGGCTCCTCCCCGCTGCCTCGTTGGCTCCACGCATCTCGTGGATGATTGCTGCCCACAGCAGGGCTTGCAGTTGGGCTTCCTCCTTTGCATGAGAAATATTTGGGAGGAAGAAAGCAGGCAACCCCTTGGAAATTCCCAGGATCCCTTTCCTCTCTGGGCAGTGACTTTGAAACCCTACACACCCCTTGAGAGGTGGGGAGACAGCTCTGGGACATCCTGCGCTCTTCTGTGCAATAAGGTGGCCCCAGACCGATTTTGTGATGAGCAGAAGTCTGGACTGAGCTGGTAACTCAGTAAATGGAAGCCCTGCAGCCCAGCAGCAGGAGTCTTAAGATGTTGATGCCTTCACTGGGCTGTTGCCCAGGACCCCTCTACTTTGCTTTTCTCCAGGATGCTAAAATTAGCTTGGGGATACACGCTCTTCCTTATGAAGCCCGTTCCCAGCAGCTGGGGGAGTGTTTCTGCAGTAAACTAGGACTAGCTGGAAGGCAGCGTGACCCTGGGAGGTTGCCTTTCTCATCCAGGTCTGGGGGAACTGATCCTGCAGCAGAACCTGGGCTCTAAGAGGGGAACACTCTCTACCTGTAGCTTAGGTACTTTTGTTCCAAAATTGCAGTTGCATCCATGAAAAAGGCAGAACTCAAACAGCAACAGGCAGGGGGGTGTTTGAGGTGCAGAGGCTGTTTGCGTATCTTCCCTGAGGATGTGTGTGCGGGGAGAGTGGCTCTGGATGGCCTGTGACCATATAGCCAAGGCCTCTTCACCCCTGCTTCTTGGTGTCTGCAGGCAGTGCTGGAGATGTCATGTAGGACTTCAGTGTGTCTGGATGGCTTTGAGTGCTCTGGAGCGAATGTCCTTGTGGGGCTCCCTCTCTCGCATCTCCTGCCACTTCCTAACTCTCTGGCTTTCCTCAGCCCCAGTATTGCAATCTGTTCTCCTTCTTTCTGTCCTCCCCCACCGCCCCCATAACAAACCAGTTACCTAAAAAAAACCTCTCTCTGTCTCCTGCCTTGCAGCAAGCCAGCCCTGGGCTGCTGAGACATGATGCCACCCAGCCCCTCCGTGCCCTGTCCTGCGTCCCTGTGCCCCTAGCAGCTTTCCCATGTCCCACCTGGAGCACCGATGCCTTTTCCGTGCTGCTGTATCCCCTCTTCATGGCTTCAGTCAGGTGGGAGCACACAGAGGTGTCTCCAAAACCTGATGCCTCAAGCATGAGGGTGATGCTGGCCGTGGTCAGATTCATGGTCCATGGCACGTCTCTGCCATGCTTGGCTAGTGTGTGGTGAGCCTGACACCAAACACCTGTAGCACAAGGGACTTTGCCAGGAGCCACTGTAAACCAGGGACAGCTTTTTTTAGATGTTGTAAAAGCTGGCCTTGCACACAAGCGGCTCCTTTTCAGGGTGTTGCTTCACATTGCAAACGTCTATTTTCTCTCAGGTCAGCCAGCTGAGCTGACTCAGTCAGCAAGGAAGCAGCAGGGTGGCCTGGGCATGGAGCAGGACCATCCCTCTGCTGGGGGTAGCAGCCTGCTCTGTTGGGTGTCTCTCCCATCCTGGCCGTGTCACTGCTGCCTGGCTGATATCTGAGGATGATCTCTTGGTGTCCCCCAGCCCTGCCTTCAGGAAGGTGGAATGTCTTGTTTCCACCCTGGACCCGTCCTTTGTGCTCTCCTCACCTCCCTGCAGCCTTGAATCCGGAGGAAGGACGCTCATAGGGCCCTTCTTTGGAGCTGGCAAATGAGGCAGCTTAAGTGCTTTACTCCTTCCTGCCTACGTGTCCCCGCTCGTGTCAACCCTGGTGCTGCACAACAGCCGCACCGTGGCGGCGTTCGCCCGGCGCCTCGTGTCCTGCCAGGGCAGCAGGGCTGTGTGGGGCTGCGGCTCCTGCATCCGTTTGTGCAGCTGGTGCTGTTTCCTTCTGCAAGGGGAGGTGGGCTCAGGGCTGATCATGCTGGATGTCCTGGCCTCCAGGCACTCAGTGCAAGTGCTTCGCTGGCAGAGGGAGTGTGGTCCTTGGTGGGATGGGTTGTTGGTTCAGCTGCAAGTTGCTTCCTGGCCATGGTGCAAGGCAGCATCGTTCAGAGGCCGGTGAGCATCACTTCCATAGTGGGTGATGCTCTCAGAAGAGGACACCTGTGGAGGTCTTCAGCTACCAGGTTCCTGTGGTGCCCAAGTGCTGGAAATGTGCTCTGTACCCCCTGCATACCATCTCCAGTGACCTATCTCTTTTAGCTTCCACCTGGTGCTGGTTCAGCTGGTGATGTGGGGAATGCATGGGAGGAGGTTGGAGGTTCCGGGTTTGCTCAGCAAGGAGGAAGCACCAGCACTCCGCTTCAGCTGCATGCTTGGACCAAATATTTCCTCCATTTATCCTGTGGTCAGCCGAATCCGCACCTGGTGTAAAGAGGCCCAGGATGCTCTCAGAGAGACATGAAGATGGGCTGTGCAGCTGAGGTTTCCAGATCTCCTATGGATATCTGGAAACATGGGGCTCACCTCTCAGCTCCCTGGTGCTCTGGGTGTCTTGCTCAGCACACAGGAAGTGACCTCTCCTGAGGCTGATGTGTTTTGGGGAGTTTGTATAGCTGCTCCCATACTCAGGGCTCCTGGTTTGTCCTGCTATAGGACAAAAACAGGGTCCTGGGCAGCCTGGGATCCCTTCAGTGAGTGTTAATGGCCATGGGGTGGCTTGCTGGGGCTGCACCTGCTCGGTTGTGCCTTGGGCATGTCATCCACCACCTCCAGCTTCCACTGGAGGTGCTGCTTCTGCATTTTGGCCATCTTCTCGTGACAGAGCCAGGGTCTTTTACTGCTGGGGTGATGCTGCGTCTCCTGTTGGCACCTGCAAGTGGTCTGGCTGGAGGTGCACTGAGCTAACGGAGGGTTTGGTGAGCGTATGCAGACATGGGATGTGCCTTTCCCTGCCATCGGGGATGGGATTGCAGCTCCCATGGATGCTGTCTCAACCATCCCCAAGGGGACCGGCTGCTTCCACTCGCAGGATGTGGTGTAGTTGACCCCGCTGTAGTGCTCGGTGCCTTCCCCAGGCTGTGCAGGCTGCTGTGGATATCCCTTGCAGGCACAAGTGATGGGAATTTCCTATCCCAGCTTCAGAAAGAGCTGCTTAAGATATTTGCCTGTGGGTTGGAAATGTGTCTTGACCCTCCCACCACCACCAAAGCCCCAACAGCCTGTGTTATGGTGCTTTTGGTACTGTGAGGGTTAACCATGGGGCTTTTCAGCTTGCATTGGACCTGATGGAGATTTTCAGAGGTTCCCAGCTCTGCTTTGCCTGGCTCTCTAAAATTAACCATGTAACCTTCCTAAAAATACTCAGAGGGCAGTAGCCCCCGGAGAGCACCAGCGCTGCTTGCTCCTAGTTTCTAGACCAAGCCATCAGAGAGATGAAATCACTGGGCAACTTGTGTCTCGCAGCCCTGGAAAGCCCTTGGCTTTCTCAAAGTCTCCTGCAGGTTATAAGAGTCCAGGTCTGGATATGAACCTGCCTTTCCAGGCCAGCCTACTTCCCACAGCACCCTCCTCTTCCTCGCTTGCTCGTGGCAAAGAGCTGTTGCCTGTCTGCACATCTCTTCTCGTGGAGATGGTGCCAACTGTGGATTTAACGTGCCCTGGGTGCCTTGGGAGGAAGGAAGGGTCCATGGCCTTTCCCTGGAGCATCCCTTGAGCCTCCCCGTGGGTGTGGGAGGCCCAGGCGAGGAGGAATAGCTGGGCCCTTCCTCTCTTTTTTTTCTTTTTAGGCATGTGGGAGGAGGGCGGAAAGGGCTTGAGGAGGAGGAGGGAGGGAGCTGAATTTTCCATGAGCAGCTGTCAAAATGTAATCTCCTGCGTTGCTCGGGCTGGCAGCTTAGACAGGATAAATTAACGGGGATCTCGGGGAACGTGGAAAATACCATGGCCTGGAGGGGGCTGGCTGCATGGGGAGCAGCCCTTTCATCTGCAGGACCATCTCTGGGACCAGCACTGGTCGGAACCACAGAGGAGTGCTCCGAAGCATCAGGCTTGGTGCTTCTGCTGTCAGGTTGTCACCTGGCCTCACTGGTTTTCCATCCACCACCTTCTCCCAAAGGTCACTTGGAGAAGGGACAGAGGAGCTGGAGCCCCTTCTCTGCCTCCTGGTGGGCTTCCCGTCGCTCCTGCTGGGATGGGGGATGCCAGCAGTTGCTTTTGCAATGCCAGGTATTTGTGCCGACAGCTGGGGTGCAGAGCCCCCCCTGCCTTTCCACACCAGCTCCTTGCTCCTGCTCAGACCCAGGAATTTATGCAATTGCATTTTCATCATTTTATCTTTTTTTTCCCCCCCTCCCATCTCCTGAAATGCAGAGCCAGGAAAGCGTGTGTGCTCCTGGCTCAGCGCTGGCCCCACGCAGCAGCCCTGGAGCACGCCTGTCCATGCTGGGACTCAAGCCCTTCTGTCTGCCCTGATGTCCCCATGTCCTTGCTGTGACGGCTCTGAGGGTCCCTGTCCCCCCGCCAGCTGCCCAGGGAACACCCAGGAGCGTGATGGGTTTTGTGCTGGCTATTTATAAATGTGCTAAAGCCACCCCAGCTCACAAAGAGGCCTGGGAATACGGCAACAGCCGCTCCCTGGAGCCTGCAAAGGACTCTGTTCTTCCCCGGCTCCTGCAGCTCTGTGGGCAGCCAGGTGCTCTCACCCTCTCCCTTTGCCCCGGTTGCACGTGTCATGTGATCCCTTCAGGAGCTGGCAGATCTGGGGCAGCTGTTTAAAATAACACATTGGCACAGAAAAAGGGGGGACCGGAGAAAATGAGGTCTTCCCATGTGGTGCACAGGGATGGTACCTCACCTCTGCCAATCATAGAATCACAGAACGGTTTGGGTTGGAAGGACCTTAAAGATCATCCAGTTCCAACCCCTCTGCCCAAATGCCTTGCCCTGGCACTGAGTTCGCAGCCAGACCACCTTTTCCAGAGGGAGCACTTTGGAGACGCTCCATGCCAGGGGCTCCCTGCTGGAAACCAGTTCCCAGAGCTTCCCTATAGGAAGCAGTATGTGCCTGGCTGGGAAACTGTTCAGGCAGGTTTGGTTCAGGCAGGGACAGGAGCAGGCAGGCTGCCAGGGGACCTGGGGGACAGGGAAGGTGTCTCACAAGGGAAGGCTGGTTGGGTCTTGCAGCAGGCAGGCTGGGAGGCTATCTGAGCCCGCTCTATAAATACACCGGGCGGGTAAACACTTGAGAGGAGAAAAAACCCAACTATTTCAGCTAATGAGCACTGCTGCCACAAGGTATAAATCGGTCAGGAGTAAAATTAGTCTGGAGAGGAGAAGGCAGATGGGTGCTGCTGCCGGCAAGGCTCCGGCTACTGGCGCTGCCCTTTTGGCTGGGGCTTGGGCTCGGATGTGCCCCTGCAGTGGCACGGTACCAGAGGGGCCCGGGCCTCCAGGGCTCCTTGTTTTAGTAGATCCCTTTAGAGCCAGTTGCCCACAATCCATGATGCTCATCCTTGCTGTACCATCCTGGGACATAACCACCCTCCGGCGCAGCAGGAGTCAGCATCCCTGTCCTAGCCCTTCATCCTGGGAGCTGGGAAGTAATCTGTACTTATCACCCTTGCTAATGAGAAGGTGCTCAGGTGTCGAATGGTTATCCTGACTGTTTGTTTGGCAGAGGTCTGAGCTGCCTTCCATTAAATCCACCTGTGCTTTCTCCCTTCCAAGAAGCAAAAAAATGCCCTCACCGCATCCACATGGCAGCAAACAAGAACCTGATTCATCCTTAGATAATTTGTGTACATTCCTTTTCTCTTCTTTCCTGAGCAGCCTTTGCATATATATGAAGAAAGCTCTTAAGCGGCACTGCAGTCAAACCTGATCTGCTTTTAGAAGACAGATCCTTAAATTACCCTCTCCCTCTCTGCAGGCAGGGAATTGCTAGATATTCTGGTGCAAACCCATGGTGGCAGTGGTGGCACACACGTGTTCGGCTGCTTCGGCTTGAGCCTCACTGCGCCGGGCAGTGACAAACCTCACAGCCTTGAGCTGGCTGTGGTGGGAAGGCAAGGAGTCCTGGGCAGGTGACCTGCCAAGCTAGTTGGGAATTTGATCCTTGGGAGTTTGGGGCATGGAAACCCAGGTTTGGGGCAGCCTTGCTCAGTGGCACTGGGAATGATGCTGTGGTGGTCTGCGTGACTTGAGCAGGTGGTGGCACCGGTGTGAATCCCTGTCACCTTGTGCCAAAAGAAGGATGCAGAGCAGGTCTGGATATCATGGCAAGCTTCACTCAAGAGTCCAGCTTCACCAGACAGGTACAAGTGACAAGGCAGGGCCAAGGTCAGCTTGGACATCAGCCTGCGTGTGCACCTGCTCCTGGGGCCGTCTGCAGGCATTGGGGTGGTGGAGCACCCACATTGCTCCTACAAAAAGCTGAAGAAAGCAGCAATTCCAGCTGGTGGATTCAGCTTGGCCCTACAGAAAAACCTCCTTCCTTGCAGCTTTTCTGGCTCAGCCATGCGGGGCTGAGCTACGGCAGCAGGGACAGCACTGTCCTGGAGCAGGGACGTGCCCCTGCACTTGCCAGCCGTGGGTTGCTGCATGCCCCAGGCTGCTCCTCGCCCTTTAAGGCCCAGCAGCAGCTGGTGGCCACGTGTGCGCTGCCTTGGCTCGTGCTCCGTGCCCTCTGCGCGGCGGGCACGGGGACGAGCGGCGCGCCGACTTGGGCGGCTGTGCCCGGTCTGGTGGCTGTTCCCCACGCTGGCGCTGCTGGTGGCTGGCACAGGATGCCCAGCGAGCGCTGCGTGGGGTGTGTGCCACCATGCAGGCGGCAGGTGAGGGGCCGCCCCACGCCGTGCCCCGCCGTGGCCTTGGGGACACCCTGGGATGCGAGATGGACTTTTCTTCTCCTCTGCTAGCTAAGCGCTCATCTCTCTGCTCTCCCTCCAGGTTTCAAGTGCCCCATTTGCTCAAAATCCGTGGCTTCTGACGAGATGGAAATGCACTTTATCATGTGTCTGAGCAAACCTCGCCTCTCCTACAACGGTAAGGGCTGTTGGCCAGGCTGTGTGGGGGACACGGCATCCCGCAGGCTCGGGATGGCTGTGGGCAGGCTGGAGAGACGCTTGCTGCAGGCTGCGCAGGCAGGCGGCTTGGCTGGGCTTGCCAAGAGGGCTGTGCTCCAGCAGAGCGGTGCAGCTCACAGGCCCTGCTCCGCTCTGCTCCTCCAACATGGCTCAGCCTCGCTGCTTTTGCCTCGGACCCCCTTATAATGCAGCCCCCTCCCCGTGTGCTGGTGCTGGAGGGAGCCCTCCTGGCCAGGGATGTTTCCTCCTGGGTGGCCTCTCCAAAGGGTTGTTGCCTTTCTCCCCTCCTCGCTGGCAGGGAGGCTTCCTGGGCTAAGCACTGGTCTGCAGGCTCCTGGGTCTCCCATCCCCTCTCCTGACCACGCGTGGGAGATTGATGCTCACCCCTCCTTGGTGGTGCGTTTTTGGAAGCTGAGGGTTGAGGTGTGTTCGCTGCAGCTGCCCCAGCCCCATTTTCCCCTCTGTTCCTCCACCTGAGCCTCCTGCCAGCATTTACCGGCACTGCTGCCCCATCCCAGCTGCCTCCACAGAGGTGGCCGGGGTTCTCCTCCATCCTGGGCAGAGGGACACCGCGGCGCAGCGTGTCTCACCGCTGCCCTCTCCTCCCGTCCCAGATGACGTGCTGACCAAGGACGCCGGTGAGTGCGTGATCTGCCTGGAGGAGCTGCTGCAGGGGGACACGATAGCCAGGCTGCCCTGCCTCTGCATTTATCACAAAAGGTACCGCCGCCTGCGAGGGGACACGGCCAGGCGGGTGGCAGGGCGGCAGGCGGGGACGTCCCTAGGCTCGGTGGCGCGGTGGTGACATGCTCTCCTCTCTCCAGCTGTATAGACTCATGGTTTGAAGTGAACAGATCTTGCCCGGAGCATCCTTCTGATTGACCCGCCGGCGTGCTTGCTGACTTCTCTCTAAGGTGATGTCTTTTACACATGCTGGGGTAGAACCCTGTGTCAGGAGAGGACAATGAGGTGGGACGGGGTGGCGGTGGCTCCTGCTGCTCACCTGGGATCATCTCTCTCCCTTTGCAGGGCACCTTGCTATACCTGCTGTACCTCCTCTCCCTGTGCCCCCCGCCCACCTGGAGTTTTGGGCTGACTTTAAATTCCTCGAGAAGACAAAAATAAAACCCAGAAACTTGAATCCACTTGGGACAACAGCAAATTTTTTAATTTTATTTTATTTTTATTTGTTTTGGGTTTTGGAGGGTTTCTTTTTGTTTGTTTATGTTGTTTTGGTTTTCTTTTTAATTTAAAAGTTTTAAGCAAAAAGAAACATCCAGGAGAAGACAGTGTGAGAAAAGCGGAGCGACCTGCTCTCCCCTCCACAGCCGCTGGTCACCAGGAGAGCTCTGCCTGCCAGGGAGGCCCTGGGGACAGCCTTGGCCAAAACCCTGCCATGATGTTTGGCTTTTCTCCCCAAAATGAAGGGGAAATCTGCCGGGGGACAGCCGGCCAAACGGAGCACGTGGCATTTCTCACCGGCAACCCCCCCAACCTCCCACCCGGACTTGCCCGGGGGCTCTGCTCGGTTTTTTTGCACTGACTAAACGGGAATTTTCTCTTCTTTCCCATCTCCCTTTTGGAGATCTCCACCCCAGCCCCGGCAGCGTGAGATGGGGACTCTGCCCCACGCCGGGAGCGGGGCCACTGCTCCCCCCAAGCCGCAGGGGTTCGTCTTTCAAGTGTTTACAATGAGAAAAAAAAAAAGAGAAAAAGAGGAAAAAAAAGAAAAAAAAAAAAAAGAGAAAACCGACAAAAAAAAAACCAACCAACCAAACTACAACTGAAGCTTTGTGTTGACTGGCGTGTTCTTCGATTTGAGCTTCCCTGCCCCGGTGATGTTTACAGACTGGTCACTCTTTAACTCAGCTATAACCACTCAGAGACTGGAGAGCCGCAGCATCCCTGCCGCCCCTCCTGCCGCCCCCTCGCCGGGTTCCTCTTGCCAACCCCCCCCTCCTCCCTTTTTCTTTCCGTCGGGGGGGGGGGGGGGGGGGGGGGGGTGTGTGCCCCCCCCACCCGGATGCTCCCGGCCATGGGGTGGCTTTGCCAGAGGTGCCAAGCCGGAGTTGTTTCATGGCAGGGCCCCTCCCCAGCCCAACCCTGTCCCTTCCCGGTGCGGCGGGCGCGTTTTCATTGGTGACACCTCCCCTGCCGGTGGCCGTGCCCCTGCGGGAAACCTTTCTGTATTTATATATTAAAGACAAAACGGGGGCAAAAACTGAGAGTTCAGAGCTTGGGGGGAGCTTCCTTCATTAGTCAAGGTGTTTTGATATGGTATTAAAACAATGTTCAATAAAATATTCACTGTTATTTTATTTCATTGGCTTTCTTGGTGAAGCGGGCGATGCCCATGGGGTGCAAATGCCCCTTTTCCATGGTCACCTTGGCACTAGCATGGCCATGAGAGGGCTCTGCTTGTCCTAGATTGCTCCCAGTTCTGCACCACCAGCACCACAAGTCTAGGGAAGTGCCTGAAGTAGGTTCCCCTGGTCCCTCACCCCTGTGGGTGTCTGCTTGGGACAAGGACGCCCAGGGTATGGAGCAGGGCATGCTGTCCCCCAAAAGACAGCCCAGCGCATGGAGACTGCAGTTGCACAGGGGTTTCTAGGGGTTGGAAGTCCCCCCACCTACAGGGGTGAAGAGGGAGGGGAGCAGGGTCTGTGGCTCACCTGGTGGAGGGGTGAGGGGCTGTGGCCATCACCCTCCTTCCTCTTCATCCTCTCACCGGCCAGAGGACAAGGTTGGTTTTGGAGCTGTGCCCATGATGGAGCAGAACTGGGAGGTGGATTTGTGCCCGCTCCCTCCCCGCCATCCTCTCCGTACAAAGCCGTGGGTGTTCCTGGCCTGGAGGCCATGGGGCCGCGTCCCCACTGAGTCGAGAAGGGATGCGCCTGGCGACTGGGGGCGATGCTGTGGCTGGGCCCCTCTTGAGGGGAGGCTCCCAGGTGGTCTCTGGTGGCCAACGGATTTTAGTGGAGTGGAAGCCAACCCGTGCAGTGGGACAGAGAGGGATTGTGCTGTTCCCTGTGTGATGGGGGCTGTGGATAAGGGTCCTTGGAAGGGGTCAGGGTGATGGAGGGGCTGGGGGAGTCTGACCTGTGCATTCTCCCATCTCTGGTTTTGCTACCGGACCAGCTGTAACTGAAATGCAAACTGAAATTGGTGCCTTTTGAACACAAAGGATGCTTCTGCTGGTTCCTGGAGCTACGGAGTCGCAGCCCCCTAAAACTCAGCCCCTGCCCCCCAGCAGCATAAAGATTTGCCTAGAAATCCCCCAGCTCCTGGGTGTCTGCGTGTGCCTGTGGTGGGGAGGGAACACCGGGGCAGGGGCTGGGATCCCCCCAAAGACATCGCGGTGACGCTGCTGGTGCAAAGGGGTTTATTGGGGAGCTGGGGGGTCCCCAGCCACAGGGGTGGGGACGGGGGACATGGAAGGGGAGGACAGGGCAGCGAAGCTGCTCCATCCCTGAGTCCGGAGCTGCCGCCCCTGGGGTGCTGCCACTCAGAGCACCTTCTTCCCGGGGGTTCATGAGGTTGTGGGGGTCCAGCGCGGCCCTTGATGCGGCGCAGGGTGTCAGCCCCTCGTGGCCCAGCTCCTCCAGCAGCAGCGCCCGCTTGCCCAGCCCCACGCCGTGCTCTCCAGTGCAGGTGCCCCCGGCCGCCAGCGCCCGCCTGCAGGACAGGGGATCAGGGGGGTGCCACGGGCCCCTCCGGCCCCTCTCCCCAAGGGCCCAGCCCACCTGCCCAGGCGCTGGGTGAAGGCGTGGACGCGCTGCGCCTCGTCCTCGTCCTGGGCATCGAAGATGAGGATGCAGTGGAAGTTGCCATCGCCCACGTGTCCCACCATGGGGCCTGCAGGGCCAGGGTCAGGGGCTGCGGGGGCACAGGGACCCCCCAGCCACCCCCACCCCTCTGACCCGTGAGGCCGCAGTCCTGCAGGTCCTGCTTGGTGTCCACCACCACGTCGGGCAGGCGGGAGATGGGCACGCAGACGTCCGTGGAGTAGCCCTGGGCCAGCAGGGGGCGGAGCGTGGGGCTGAGCTGCGAGGGCGCTGCCACCGGCCCTGGCCCCGTGCCCGGCCCTCACCTGGCAGCCGGGGCGCAGCGCCAGGGCTGCGTACCAGGCGTGGTGCCGCATGGCCCAGAGCCGCCCGCGCTCCTCCGGCTCCTGTGCCCACGCCAGCCCGCAGCCGCCGTTCAGCCGCACCAGCTCCTCTGCCAGCACCCGGGAGCCCTGGGACGGGGGCCACGACAGGACCCACAGCAGCCCCAGGACCCCCAGTCCCCATCCTGGGACACATCCTGCTCCCCCAGACCCCCCAGTTCCCATCTTGGGACACATCCTGCTCCCCCGGCCCCCAACCCTGGTTCTAGGTAACCCTCTCTCTCTTTGGTGACCCCAATGCCCCCCAGTTTCCAGGCCTTTTCACCCCTCCCTCGTCCTGATGACCCCAAGTTTCCCCATTCCCCATCTCTGACACCCATCCGTCACCCGGGTGACCCCAAGATCCCACAGTCTCTGGCCATGGGCACCCATCCCTCCCCCAGGATAAGCATGCCCCCTGTCCCCAGGTCTTGGCTACCCATCCCTCACCACACAGACTCAGCACCCTCCTTCACACCAAGACACCCCTCATACTCCATCTCCTGTACCTGGGCCCTTGCCTTCTGGGGTCCCCCAGCAGCCTCCCAGCCCATCTGCCCATTCCTGCCTTGGAGACCCCAATCCCCTGCTCCCCTGCCCTCATCCCAGATGCCCACCATGGCCCCAACCCCGCACTCCATCCCTGCGCTGGTGCATCCCTACCTGCCCTGCTGCTGCTGCTCCACCAGGCCCCTGCTGGGAGCCATGGAGCTCCAGGAGCAGCGTGGGTGCAGCTGGCAGCTCCAGCCCACTGTAGCGGCTGCAGGCGCCCGCCATCACCTCATCCATAAATTCTGGGTGGGAGATGGTGGCACTGAGGCCCTCCCTGGCCCCTACTTCCCCGTCCTAACCACCAACTCCGGCACCCACCGATGCGAGCCACGGGCACGGCCGCCTGCAGCACCTGCACGGTGCAGCTCACGGCCGCCCGCACGCTGGGGAAGGTGGCAATGGTGACGGCAGCTGCCTCGGGCAGCGGGTGCAGACGCAGCGTGGCCTGCGTCAGGAAGCCCAGGGTGCCCTCGGAGCCCACGAAGAGTGAGGTCAGGTCATAACCGGCTGCTCGCTTTCTGCGCGGAGCCGGTGATCAGGAATGGCACGGACCATGCCCAGCCCTTCCCATGCCCCCAGCGCCCACCTGGCCTGCCGCCCGGGGCCGGCGGTGTGGAGCAGGCGCCCATCTGGCAGCACCACGCGCAGGTTGAGCACATTTGGCCTCATGGTGCCGTAGCGCACCGCGTTGGTGCCCGAGGCGCCCGTGGCCGCCATGCCGCACAGCGAGGCATCCGCCCCAGGGTCTGTGGGATGGGATGGGAATGGGGATGGGGACATGGGGCATCTCCACAGGACTGCAGGCCGAGCCAGGCTGGCGTTCCTTGACCCTGGCCCTGCACCCGCCCCACTGCATCCCAGGAACCACCCTGGGACCACAGCACCTATTCCCCCATGGGCACCCCTGGTGCACCCTGGGACCACAACACCTCAGTGGGAACCCCAGCACCCCTGGGATCATAGTACCCACTCCCTCACAGGTACTCCTGGGACCTCAGCACCTCAATGAAAGTCCCAGCACCCCTGGGATCTAGGCACCCACTCCCTAACCAGCACGCTGGGACCATAGAACCTTACTGGGTACCCCAGCACTCCTATGACCACAGCACAACTCTGGGACCAGCACTTCTGGGACATTGGCATCCCCAGTCCCATGGGCTCCCCAGCATTCCCAGGGACCATTGTACCCCCATGGACATCCCCAGCAACCCTGGGATCACAGCACCCCCAGGCTCATGGGCACCCCCAGTCATCCTGGCACCCCTAGCTCCACAGGCATCCACAGCATCCCCAAGTGCCACCACCCTGGGCTGCTCCCCACTGGCCCACCACCCACGTTACCGACAGGGAACCAGAGCCCGGTGTCACGCAGGTAGCTGTTGAGGGCCTTGCGGGTGACGCCAGGCTCCACCACCACTGAGAAGTCCTCAAGGCTCAGCTCCGTGATGGCATCCATGCGGTTCAGGTTGAAGCAGACGCCGCCCTGGCACAGGGGCACTGGTGTGGCTGGGCATGGCCAGGCACTGAGAGTCTCTGGCAGGGGCTGGGTTTCCAGAGGGCTGGGGGCACCAAGGTCTGGGGGTGGCTGGATCCGTACCTGCACGGCATTGACGCCGCCCTCGAGGCCGGTGCCAGTGCCGAAGGGCACCATGGGCACGCGGCTGCGGTAGCAGAGCGCCGCCAGCTCCTGCACCTGCCCCACTGCCTGGGGCCATACCACAGCATCTGGAGGGGCACAGCTGGAGACAGGACAGCACCGCTGCCCCATGGGCCAGACCTGCCTGGAACCTCTTCCTCCCATGGCCCGTCCCTGCCCAGACCCTTCCCCGCCCAGACCCTTCCCCACCCAGACCCTTCCCTGCCTAGACCCTTCCCCTCCCATGGCCCTTCATCTCCCAATGGCCCTTGCCCAACCCAGATACTTCCCTTTCCCGTGGCCCCTCCCAGACCCTTCCCAGCCCACTTCCCTGCTCCCCAGGCCCTTCCCCTGTCCAGACCCTTCCTGTCTCATTCCCCTTTCCCTCCCCAAACCCTTTCCCTCCCCAAACCCTTTCCCTCCCCAGACCCTTCCCCTTCCCCTCCCCTTCCCCTTCCCCTCCCACTCCTCTTCCCCTCCCCAGACCCTTCCCCTCCCATCTCCATGCCTTTCCCATCTCCATTCCCCTCCCACTCCCCTTCCCCTCCCCAGACCCCTCCCCTCCCATTCCCATCCCCTCCCATCTCCATGCCTTTCCCATCTCCACTACCCTCCCATTCCCCTTCCCCTCCTCAGATCCTTCCCCAGACCCTGCCCCTTCCATTCCCCTCCCATTCTCCTTCTCCTCCCGTTCTCCTTCCCCTCCTACTTCCCCTCCTTTCCCCATTCCCTTTCCCAGACCCTTCCCCTCCCACTTCCTCGCCCTCCTCCCGGGCACCCACGCGTGCATGGACTCA
Organism: Dromococcyx pavoninus; assembly: GCA_033558185.1. Lineage (NCBI taxonomy): Eukaryota > Metazoa > Chordata > Aves > Cuculiformes > Neomorphidae > Dromococcyx > Dromococcyx pavoninus. The sequence goes on along the minus strand of JAUMJL010002376.1, from coordinate 19,199 downwards.
TCGTGCCCGTGCTGCTCCCGCACCGCCAGGGCCGTGGACACATTAGGGGCACCGACCACGGCCCTCAGGGCCTCCACAAAGTCGGGGGACAGCGGGCTCTGGGGCGGGGGGGAGAACGGCACCATTAGGGATGGGCGGGGAGGCCGAGACGCCCCTCATTCCAGGAGCCCCTCCCCCCCGGGATCCCCACCTCTTCCAGGACCCCCGTTCCCCCCATCCCCTCCCTCAGCCCTACCTTGGAGCAGCAGCCCCGGCGGCCCAGGGCCGCCCCCAGACCCAGTCCCCGCCGCAGGGCCATGCTGGGCGCTGCCAGGACAGGGACAGCGCTAGGACTCTGCCCCCACCCCCGGCCCCTGCCCGCCACCGCCTTAAGGTGGCTCCGGGACGGGGACACGGGACCAGGGGCTCCGTGTCCCGATGCCAGGCCACGTGTCCCCATTCTTCAGGAGTCCCACAACCAGCCAGGGCTCTCAATCCCTGCCCATGTCCCCGCGCAAGGCCGCGTGTCACCATGCCTAGCAAGGGGTGTCCATCCCTGCAGTGCCCGGCCAGATGTCCCCACTCCCCAGCCCTGTGTCCCCCGTGGGAGCCCACACGCCCCGCACCCCAAGGTTTCTCAGTCTCCACTCTGATCACCCCTTCCTCATTTGGTGACCTGCACCCATCCCTCCCCCAGGATACACCTGCCCATCCTGTCCCAGGTTTTGTCCTCCCATCCCATCCCTCACCCCACAGTCACATCTTGGCCCCCAGCACCCTCCTTCACGCTCAGACTCCCTTCATTCCCCATACCTAGGCCTTTATCCCTGGGTCCTTCCAGCAGGCCCCCCAGACCAGGTGCCCCTGATACCACAGCACCCATTCCCCCATGGGCACCCGTGGGGCCACAGCACACCCATGGGGTTCCCAGCAGCCATGGGGGTCCCAAGACCCCTGGGACTATGGCACCTCAGTGGATACCCCAGCACCTCTGGGACCATGGCACCCACTCCCTCATGGGCACCACAGGGACCTCAGCACCTCGATGGGGACACCAGCACCTCTGGGATCGCAGCACACCCTTGGGCACCCACAGCTCCTCTGGGACCACAGCAACCCCAGTCTCACGGGCACCTCCAGCTCCACAGGTGTCCCCAGCACTACCAGTGCCACCACCCTCTGCCGCTTCCCTCTGACCCAGCACCCATGGAACCCAGGACTCTGTCCCCATCCCCGGCCCTGCCCCCCCCGCCACGTTAAGGTGGCTCCATCCCTGACCATGTCCTACCATTGTCCGCTCGCCACTTGTCCCCGTGCCCGGCCAGATGTCCCCGCTCCCAGCCCTGTGACCGCGTGGGAGCCCACACTCCCACACCCTCGGCACCCTCTCCCCACACTCAGCACCCGCCAGCTGTTCCCAAGCTTGCTCAGGTGCCCTCACCTCACTCAGGGGTCCCCAGGAGAGGCCACGCGTCCCCAGGGCTCCTGCCCTCCCTGGCCAGGTGTCCCCATGCCAAGCCTCTCTCTGCTCTGCTTCCTTGTGATCAGCCAGGGCTCCCTGACCCCAGGGAAGGCCACGCGTCCCCGAGCCCCCTGCCCTCCTTGACCAGGTGTCCCCACGCCCGGGCAACGTCCCCGTGTCCCCAGCCTCGTGTCTCCACGGCCAGCCAGCTCCCCCCACCATCCAACCGCCCTCACGCCCCCAGCTGAGAGGAGCAGCCACCCCCACGCCCGCAGAAGTGTCCCCAAGGCCAACACATGTCCCGCTGCCCCCCGCCACCCATGCCAGGACGATGGCCAGGACGCAGAGCCGTGGCGCTGGCAGCGTTTATTGCCGGCCTCAGTTGGCCGCCAGGATGGAGTTGATCCAGTCGCGGAGCATGGTGACGCGGGCATAGACGCCGGGCACGTTGGGGTCGCAGGTGCTGCTGCCCCAGGAGACGATGCCCACCAGGGTCCAAACGCCGTCCTTCTGGCACACCAGCGGGCCCCCGGAGTCGCCCTGCGGGCGGCGGGCGGCGGGTGAGGGCAGGGGCTGGGCTGGGCTGGGGGTATCGGGGGGCCGGGAGGGCGCCGGGGGGCACCTACCATGCAGGAGGAGGCTCCGTCAGCGCCCGCGCACACCATCACGTCGCGGATGCGGAACCCCCAGTACTGCTTGCACTGCGCGTTGGTGAGCAGGGGCAGGGCCACCTGCTGCAGCACCGCCGGCGTCTGGGAGGCTGCGGGCACCGCCGGGGGTCAGTGTCCGCACGGCCAGCGGGTGGGGTGGGGTGGGAGCTGGGGAGGGGATGGCATCCGGGGAGGGGATGGTTCGGGTATGGGAACTGGGGATGAGGATTAGGATGGGGTTTGAGGGCGATGATGGTGATGGAGGACTGGGATGGGGTTGGGGATGAAGATGGGGTTCGGAATGGGAGTTGGGATAGAGGTGCGGCTGAGGAGGAAGACCGGCATGAGCAGTGGAGATGGGGATGAGCCTAAGGATGAGGATGTGGACAGGGATGAGGATGAGGAAGGGGGTGAGTGTAGAGGTAAGGACAGGGATGGGGATGAGGATGGAGATAGGGATGTGTGTAGATGAAGGCAGGGATGGAGATAGGGAAGCGGATGATAAATGGGGATGGGAATGAGGACCATGACGGAGACGGGGAGAGGGATGGAGACAGGGATATATGCAGATGAGGACGTGGATGAAGACGGGGATGAGGGCGATGTGGCACCTTTGTGGTCGGTGAGGCCCCAGCCAGTGGTGACACAGGTCATGCCCCCTGGGAAGTCCTCGGTGGCCTGGGGCAGGCAGACGGGGGACACGCGGGCTGACAGCCGTGCCGGGGTGGCCAGTTTGATCAGGGTGATGTCGTCACGGATGGTCAGCATGTTGAACTTGGGGTTCTTGAAGACCTGGAGCAGGAGACACCTCTCCCAGCGCCCACACCCACAGCCAGGGTGCCAGGCACTGGGGACTCCACAGGGACTGATGGGCGTCCCAGGGACTGATGGAGATCCCAGGGACTGACAGAGAGCATGGGGAATGGCCCTGTGTGTTGCCCCTGGACTGATGGGGTCTGTTGGGTGTAGACCCCAGCCTCTGGGGTACAGAGGAGCAGGGACACTGCTGGAACTCACAGGGAACCCGGGGAGAAGACCCCAAGTCCTGGGACAGTGGAGACCCAGGAAGCAAACACTGTTTCTGGGGAATGGTTGGACCCCCCCAGAGACAAGAGGCACCAGCAGGGAACAAATACACCAACAGGGACCGGAGACCCTCCCAGGCACACCACGATGGACCAGGCCCCAAACCCTGGGCTGATGGAGAACCAGGGAGCAAACCCCAGCCCCGGGACACAAGGCAATGGGGACACCCGTGGGGACTTGGGGGTTTATCGGACAAGGCAACCCCGAAATCCCTGGGTGATGTGCACTCAGGGAGCAGGTGACAACCTCAGGCACCGCTGGGTGCCAGGGAGCAGGACCAGAGCCCAGTCCTCAGGATGAAGGGGCCACCAACAAGTGCATGTTCCCACTTGGAGTGGCTCGTGACCAGAGACCTTGGGGCTGCACAGGGGCACTGGGGAGCAAGGAGGCATCACCCATGGGGACTGATGGGGACCCTGGGTTCCTGACGCCAGCCCTTCAGGGTCCAGGGGATGGAAGCCCAACCCCTGCGATGAGGAGCAGCAGAGACGCCCCAGGGGATCCAAGCCCAGAGATGTGGGACACCATGGACATTCCAGTAGCCCTGGCTCCCAGGATAAGGAGATCAGGGACCCCCTGAGGACCCAGCTCCCAGGGTAAAGAGGACCCAGACCCACTGGCCACAACCCCCATGCTGGCGGTACCTTCTCAATGGCCAACTTCTGCTCATCAGGAGAAGGTGCCTCCTGGTCGTACGCACCCACCACCACGGTGTCAGTGGTCCTGGACATGGGCAGGCAGTGAGCGCCAGCACAGGTTGGGGGGCACCGGGGACACCATGCCCGTGCCCAGCCCTGTACTGGTGGGCGGCAGAGCCGGTGCCTACCTGACGCCACAGTGGGCAGCGGTGACCACCCAGTTCTCGCTGATGAGAGACCCACCACAGAAGTGGAACCCGTTGTTGCGCTGGCGGGGAGAGCATCTGTCAGCACCCGGCACCCCTGGCACCACTGCCGGGCTGCTGCGTGCCCTCCACACAACCTGGCACACACCAGCACACACCCGGCACCCATCCTGGCACCCGCTCTGGCACCCATGCTAACACCCACCCTGCCCTCAGGGCTCACCTGGAGGGAGACCTGCCATGGCCAGGACCCTGGCACCGCGGGCTCGCCGTTGACGATACGGTTGTAGCCGCGGATGATGGGTGCAATGGCGGGCACGCCGCAGCCTGCAGGACACAGGCAGCCATGGCACAGGGGCTCCTGCTGCCCCAGTCCCACCGTGCCCAACCATCCCCAACCCCAGAGCCCCTTGCCCGCCCCACCGAGCCCCATGTCCCCACGCACTGTCCAGGGAGAGGGTGGCACGGGCAGAGCCCGCCAGCGCCAAGCAGCTCAGCAGCCACAGCAGAGCCATTGCCAGTCGTGGGAACAGACCCTGCCTGGGGCTCAGCACCTTTTATACCCCTCGCTGGGCACGGCCCCACTGCTGGCCTTGCTGTGTGGCCTCGGGAGATAGCGAAGTGCCCGGCACCGTGCCAGGACAGCACCTGGGAGCACAGCACCTGGATCCGGGGGCCTTGGCCTGGCTGTGGGTCTCACTGGTGAGGTCCAGTTCCTGGCTTCAAAGTGCTCCTTGGCCAGGTGCATGGGGTGAGCTGTCATCTGCCACAGGGTGGCTGATGTTGGAATGGACCTTGAAGCTCACCTGGTGCAATCCCAACAGGGCCACCCAGAGCAGGTGCAGGTCCATGTCCAGGTGGCTTCTGAGTGTCCGTGGATGGAGATTCCACAGCTGCTCTGGGCAACCTGTGCCAGTGCTTGGCACTGAGAGGGGCTCCAGGAAAGCTGGGGAGGGGCTCTGGATCAGGGAGTGCAGGGATAAGGATGACAGGGAAAGGCTTTCAGCCTTCAGATGAGATCTTAGGGAGAAATGTTTTTCTGTGAGGGTGGGGAGGCCCTGGCACAGGTTGCCCAGGGAAGTTGTGGTTGCCCCATCCCTGGAGGTGTTCAAGGCCAGGCTGGATGGGGCTTTGAGCCCCCAATCCAGTGGGAGGTGTCCCTGCCCATGGCAGGGGCTGGAACTGGATGGGCTTTAAGGTCCCTTCCAACCCAAACCATTCTGTGATTCTATCATTCGAACCTTTACACGTTCCCTTTATTGCCATGAGATGCTCCTGTCCCTTCCACACTTCCCTGGCCTTTTGCTGGACTCTCTCCAATATGTTTTTGTCTCTCTTGTACCGGGGAGTCCACCCAGGACACCAGGGGCGGCCTCCTATTCAGCGCTGAGCAGGATTCCTCTCTTGACCTACTGGCAATGCTCTGCCTTCTATGGCCACGGTTGCTGTAGGGCCCATGGTTGGCACCTGAGAAATGCGGTGCCCGTCAGCACATGAGGACTGGGCTGCAGGACTTTTCCCAGCTGCTGCCCAGTCTGGGACATGGGTCCCTGCTCATTCCCAGGGCCAGGTACCCTGGTCACCAGGGGCTGGACGAATGCCACAGTGCCAGGGCCAGCACATTGCCCAGTCCTGGCATGGTGCCGGGCACTTCGCTATCTCCCGAGGCCACGCAGCAAGGCCAGCAGTGGGGCTGTGCCCAGCGAGGGGTATAAAAGGTGCTGAGCCCCAGGCAGGGTCTGTTCCCACGACTGGCAATGGCTCTGCTGTGGCTGCTGAGCTGCTTGGCGCTGGCGGGCTCTGCCCGTGCCACCCTCTCCCTGGACAGTGCGTGGGGACATGGGGCTCGGTGGGGCGGGCAAGGGGCTCTGGGGTTGGGGATGGTTGGGCACGGTGGGACTGGGGCAGCAGGAGCCCCTGTGCCATGGCTGCCTGTGTCCTGCAGGCTGCGGCGTGCCCGCCATTGCACCCATCATCCGCGGCTACAACCGTATCGTCAACGGCGAGCCCGCGGTGCCAGGGTCCTGGCCATGGCAGGTCTCCCTCCAGGTGAGCGCTGAGGGCAGGGTGGGTGTTAGCATGGGTGCCAGAGCGGGTGCCAGGATGGGTGCCGGGTGTGTGCTGGTGTGTGCCAGGTTGTGTGGAGGGCACGCAGCAGCCCGGCAGTGGTGCCAGGGGTGCCGGGTGCTGACAGATGCTCTCCCCGCCAGCGCAACAACGGGTTCCACTTCTGTGGTGGGTCTCTCATCAGCGAGAACTGGGTGGTCACCGCTGCCCACTGTGGCGTCAGGTAGGCACCGGCTCTGCCGCCCACCAGTACAGGGCTGGGCACGGGCATGGTGTCCCCGGTGCCCCCCAACCTGTGCTGGCACTCACTGCCTGCCCATGTCCAGGACCACTGACACCGTGGTGGTGGGTGCGTACGACCAGGAGGCACCTTCTCCTGATGAGCAGAAGTTGGCCATTGAGAAGGTACCGCCAGCATGGGGGTTGTGGCCAGTGGGTCTGGGTCCTCTTTACCCTGGGAGCTGGGTCCTCAGGGGGTCCCTGATCTCCTTATCCTGGGAGCCAGGGCTACTGGAATGTCCATGGTGTCCCACATCTCTGGGCTTGGATCCCCTGGGGCGTCTCTGCTGCTCCTCATCGCAGGGGTTGGGCTCCCATCCCCTGGACCCTGAAGGGCTGGCGTCAGGAACCCAGGGTCCCCATCAGTCCCCATGGGTGATGCCTCCTTGCTCCCCAGTGCCCCTGTGCAGCCCCAAGGTCTCTGGTCACGAGCCACTCCAAGTGGGAACATGCACTTGTTGGTGGCCCCTTCATCCTGAGGACTGGGCTCTGGCCCTGCTCCCTGGCACCCAGCGGTGCCTGAGGTTGTCACCTGCTCCCTGAGTGCACATCACCCAGGGATTTCGGGGTTGCCTTGTCCGATAAACCCCCAAGTCCCCACGGGTGTCCCCATTGCCTTGTGTCCCAGGGGCTGGGGTTTGCTCCCTGGTTCTCCATCAGCCCAGGGTTTGGGGCCTGGTCCATCGTGGTGTGCCTGGGAGGGTCTCCGGTCCCTGTTGGTGTATTTGTTCCCTGCTGGTGCCTCTTGTCTCTGGGGGGGTCCAATCATTCCCCAGAAACAGTGTTTGCTCCCTGGGTCACCACTGTCCCAGGACTTGGGGTCTTCTCCCCGGGTTCCCTGTGAGTTCCAGCAGTGTCCCTGCTCCTCTGTACCCCAGAGGCTGGGGTCTACACCCAACAGACCCCATCAGTCCAGGGGCAACACACAGGGCCATTCCCCACGCTCTCTGTCAGTCCCTGGGATCTCCATCAGTCCCTGGGACGCCCATCAGTCCCTGTGGAGTCCCCAGTGCCTGGCACCCTGGCTGTGGGTGTGGGCGCTGGGAGAGGTGTCTCCTGCTCCAGGTCTTCAAGAACCCCAAGTTCAACATGCTGACCATCCGTGACGACATCACCCTGATCAAACTGGCCACCCCGGCACGGCTGTCAGCCCGCGTGTCCCCCGTCTGCCTGCCCCAGGCCACCGAGGACTTCCCAGGGGGCATGACCTGTGTCACCACTGGCTGGGGCCTCACCGACCACAAAGGTGCCACATCGCCCTCATCCCCGTCTTCATCCACGTCCTCATCTGCATATATCCCTGTCTCCATCCCTCTCCCCGTCTCCGTCATGGTCCTCGTTCCCATCCCCATTTATCATCCGCTTCCCTATCTCCATCCCTGCCTTCATCTACACACATCCCTATCTCCATCCTCATCCCCATCCCTGTCCTTACCTCTACACTCACCCCCTTCCTCATCCTCATCCCTGTCCACATCTTCATCCTTAGGCTCATCCCCATCTCCACTGCTCATGCCGGTCTTCCTCCTCAGCCGCACCTCTATCCCAACTCCCATCCCGAACCCCATCTTCATCCCCAACCCCATCCCAGTCCTCCATCACCATCATCGCCCTCAAACCCCATCCTAATCCTCATCCCCAGTTCCCATACCCGAACCATCCCCTCCCCGGATGCCATCCCCTCCCCAGCTCCCACCCCACCCCACCCGCTGGCCGTGCGGACACTGACCCCCGGCGGTGCCCGCAGCCTCCCAGACGCCGGCGGTGCTGCAGCAGGTGGCCCTGCCCCTGCTCACCAACGCGCAGTGCAAGCAGTACTGGGGGTTCCGCATCCGCGACGTGATGGTGTGCGCGGGCGCTGACGGAGCCTCCTCCTGCATGGTAGGTGCCCCCCGGCGCCCTCCCGGCCCCCCGATACCCCCAGCCCAGCCCAGCCCCTGCCCTCACCCGCCGCCCGCCGCCCGCAGGGCGACTCCGGGGGCCCGCTGGTGTGCCAGAAGGACGGCGTCTGGACCCTGGTGGGCATCGTCTCCTGGGGCAGCAGCACCTGCGACCCCAACGTGCCCGGCGTCTATGCCCGCGTCACCATGCTCCGCGACTGGATCAACTCCATCCTGGCGGCCAACTGAGGCCGGCAATAAACGCTGCCAGCGCCACGGCTCTGCGTCCTGGCCATCGTCCTGGCATGGGTGGCGGGGGGCAGCGGGACATGTGTTGGCCTTGGGGACACTTCTGCGGGCGTGGGGGTGGCTGCTCCTCTCAGCTGGGGCCGTGAGGGCGGTTGGATGGTGGGGGGAGCTGGCTGGCCGTGGGGACACGAGGCTGGGGACACGGGGACGCTGCCCGGGCGTGGGGACACCTGGTCAAGGAGGGCAGGGGGCTCGGGGACGCGTGGCCTTCCCTGGGGTCAGGGAGCCCTGGCTGAGCACAAGGAAGCAGAGCAGAGAGAGGCTTGGCATGGGGACACCTGGCCAGGGAGGGCAGGAGCCCTGGGGACGCGTGGCCTCTCCTGGGGACCCCTGAGTGAGGTGAGGGCACCTGAGCAAGCTTGGGAACAGCTGGCGGGTGCTGAGTGTGGGGAGAGGGTGCCGAGGGTGTGGGAGTGTGGGCTCCCACGTGGTCACAGGGCTGGGAGCGGGGACATCTGGCCGGGCACGGGGACAAGTGGCGAGGGGACAATGGTAGGACATGGTCAGCGATGGAGCCACCTTAACGTGGCCGGGGGGGGCAGGGCCGGGGATGGGGACAGAGTCCTGGGTTCCATGGGTGCTGGGTCAGAGGGAAGCAGCAGAGGGTGGTGGCACTGGTAGTGCTGGGGACACCTGTGGAGCTGGAGGTGCCCGTGAGACTGGGGTTGCTGTGGTCCCAGAGGAGCTGTGGGTGCCCAAGGGTGTGCTGCGATCCCAGAGGTGCTGGTGTCTGCATCGAGGTGCTGAGGTCCCTGTGGTGCCCATGAGGGAGTGGGTGCCATGGTCCCAGAAGTGCTGGGGTATCCACTGAGGTGCCATAGTCCCAGGGGTCTTGGGACCCCCATGGCTGCTGGGAACCCCATGGGTGTGCTGTGGCCCCACGGGTGCCCATGGGGGAATGGGTGCTGTGGTATCAGGGGCACCTGATCTGGGGGGCCTGCTGGAAGGACCCAGGGATAACGGCCTAGGTATGGGGAATGAAGGGAGTCTGAGCGTGAAGGAGGGTGCTGGGGGCCAAGATGTGGCTGTGGGGTGAGGGATGGGAGGACAAAACCTGGGACAGGATGGGCAGGTGTATACTGGGGGAAGGATGGGTGCCCAGGGCCAGGGTCTGGGGGACCTCCCAGGTCACCAAATGAGGTAGGGGTGGTCAGAGTGGAGACTGAGAAACCTTGGGGTCACTTGGGGATCCCTGAAGTGGCGAGTTACTCGGGAACAGGAGACAGAGAACCAGGGATGTCCCAGGGTGAGGGACAGGTGCCCAGAACCAGGGACAGGGGATCAGGGATGGGTGTCTGGAGAATGCAGAGGCAGGGATGGGTGGGTGACCTGCAGGCCCAGGAGCCCAGGGCCAGAGGTGTCCCATAGTGCTGGAGAGGTACCTCGGGACAATGGGCAGGGGAGCAGGATGGGACCCAGGATGGGGACTGGGGGTCCTGGGGCTGCTGTGGGTCCTGTCGCGGCCCCGTCCCAGGGCTCCCGGGTGCTGGCAGAGGAGCTGGTGCGGCTGAACGGCGGCTGCGGGCTGGCGTGGGCACAGGAGCTGGAGGAGCGCGGGCGGCTCTGGGCCATGCGGCACCACGCCTGGTACGCAGCCCTGGTGCTGCGCCCCGGCTGCCAGGTGAGGGCCGGGCACGGGGCAGGGCCGGTGGCAGCGCCCTCGCAGCTCAGCCCCACGCTCCGCCCTGCTGGCCCAGGGCTACTCCACGGACGTCTGCGTGCCCATCTCCCGCCTGCCCGACGTGGTGGTGGACACCAAGCAGGACCTGCAGGACTGCGGCCTCACGGGTCAGAGGGGTGGGGGTGGCTGGGGGTCCCTGTGCCCCCGCAGCCCCTGACCCCGGCCCTGCAGGCCCCATGGTGGGACACGTGGGCGATGGCAACTTCCACTGCATCCTCATCTTCGATGCCCAGGACGAGGATGAGGCGCAGCGCGTCCACGCCTTCACCCAGCGCCTGGGCAGGTGGGGCTGGGCCCTTGGGGAGAGGGGCCGGAAGGGCCCGTGGCACCCCCTGATCCCCTGTCCCGCAGGCGGGCGCTGGCGGCCGGGGGCACCTGCACTGGAGAGCACGGCGTGGGGCTGGGCAAGCGGGCGCTGCTGCTGGAGGAGCTGGGCCACGAGGGGCTGGACACCCTGCGCCGCATCAAGGCCGCGCTGGACCCCGACAACCTCATGAACCCCGGGAAGGTGCTCTGAGTGGGCAGCACCCCAGGGGCGGCAGCTCCGGACTCAGGGATGGAGCAGCCTCGCTGCCCTGTCCTCCCCTTCCATGTCCCCCGTCCCCACCCCTGTGGCTGGGCCCCCCCAGCTCCCCAATAAACCCCTTTGCACCAGCAGCGTCACCGCGATGTCTTTGGGGGGATCCCAGCCCCTGCCCCGGTGTTCCCTCCCCACCACGGGCACACGCAGACACCCAGGAGCTGGGGGATTTCTAGGCAAATCTTTATGCTGCTGGGGGGCAGGGGCTGAGTTTCGAGGGGCTGCGACTCAGCAGGAGCTTCCCCTGTGTTCAAAAGGCACCAATTTCAGTTTGCGTTTCAGTTACAGCTGGTCCAGTAGCAAAACCAGAGATGGGAGAACGCACAGATCAGACTCCCCCAGCCCCTCCATCGCCCTGACCCCTTCCCAGGACCCTTATCCACAGCCCCGTCACACAGGGAACAGCACAATCCCTCTCTGTCCCACTGCACAGGGTGGCTTCCACTCCACTAAAATCCGCTGGCCACCAGAGACCACCTGGGAGCCTCCCCTCGAGAGGGGCCCAGCCACAGCATCGCCCCCCGTCGCCAGGTGCATCCCTTCTCGACTCAGTGGGGACGCGGCCCCATGGCCTCCAGGCCAGGAACACCCACGGCTTTGTACGGAGAGGATGGCGGGGAGGGAGCGGGCACAAATCCACCTCCCAGTTCTGCTCCATCACGGGCACAGCTCCAAAACCAACCTTGTCCTCTGGCCGGTGAAAGGATGAAGAGCACGGAGGGTGATGGCCACAGCCCCTCACCCCTCTACCAGGTGAGCCACAGACCCCCGATGCGCGTGGAAGTCTCTATGTACACATCCACTTACACCAGGCAGAGAGGGCTCTCGTGGAGGGGGATGCGTGTCTGGGGACGGGGTGGGGGCTGTGGGTTGGGGACAGCAGCCTGGGGCCATCACATGGCTGCCAGCTGGCTCAGCACCATCCTGAACTGCTGCGTGCTGTTGGCAAGGTCCTTGACACGCTCCACCATGTCCTTAGAGGCAGCGGGAGAAGGGTAGTGCAGGGCGGCTGCCTTGGTGGTCACCACAATCTCCTTGAGCATCTCGCAGAGGAGGTTGCTGTAGTGCATCACCTTGTGCTGCACGTCCTGGGCCTTAGCCTGTCGGGACAGCGTGTCCCCGATAAAGACGAGCTTGTGGGCGCTGAGGATGACAAACTTGCTGTGGGCCACGAATATTTTGGGGGGTTGGTTGGTGCTGACAGCTGTGAAGAAGGCGTCGACGGCGTTGGTGAGCGTGGTGAGGTTGGCCTCGCACTGCTCCAGGTAGAAGAGGAGGAGCTGGCGGTCAGCAGGACACAGGGTGCCCCCGCTCCGCGCGGGGCCATAGTGCTGGGGGGGGCTCCAGTTGGACAGGTCATTGTCGATGGGGCGCGTCACCTCCTGCTCCAGCCGCTCAAACTGTTTCAGCTGTGGGAAGGACGGGTGTGAGGCAGGACAGACACAGAGACAGCGTCCACTCCCTTCCCTGGAGCCACCAGCACGGGTGGTCGTGGCCACCAGTCCTGGGAGAAACAGCAAGGGACAGTGGCAGCCCCAGGACAGCAGTGCCAGGCTCCTCTCCAGGAACAAGGAGCTGCTGCTTTTCTCCACCAGCACAGCGCTTGGTATGAGCCAGAACCCACCATGGGAACAGCCATGCAGGAGAGGGCTGTGGTCCGGACTGGCACAGGGGGCACAATGGGAGCAGGAGCCAAAACCCCACTGCCCCCTCCAAGAGCTGTGCCCAGCAGCGCCCACCCACCCTGGCTCCGGTACCTGCTGGTGCTCCAGCTGGTCCTTGCTCTGCCGGATGATGTTTCCTTTCTCCAGCAGCTCCTTCTGTGTCTTCTCAAACTCCTCCTTGCCCTGCGGGGAAGGAAGGGGCACGACATAGGGGTAAGCAACGCCAGCCTTGCCAGGAGCGAGCCCTGCCTGCCCTGGGACACCCCTGTCCTCAAGCTGGAAGGTAAGAGCAAGATGAGGGTGGCAGAAGCCCCACTGCACTCCAAGCTGCTTGATGCCCCTATAGTGGGCAGCAGCACAAAACCCACCCGTGGGGAGCAGCCCACCAGCCCGTGCCCACCTGGAGATGGACATAGTCGTAATCTTCCATCCAGCCGCTCTCGCTGTTCTCGTAGGGCCCATCGGGTGACTCCTGGGCCAGCAGCTTGGGTGGGGAGGGCAGGGGGCGCGACTGGATGCTGATGGCCTTGTCAGAGGGGTGAGGGGGCCCATGGCCACCGCTCTCCGTTGCCGGCTTTGTCCGTTTGAAGAGGAGGGAGGCATTGCCATGCAGGAAGGAAGCCAACTGCTTGGTGTCATCGGGGATGCCACGCGAGTGCATGACAAAGTGTTCCAAGTCATCCGTGCCTGGCTTGCCGCCGGCCAGGGCGCTTGGGGCCCAGTGGCAAGCGTCCAGCGCTTGGCCGTGCCGTGCCAGGGCCTGGTAGACCTCCTCCATCTTCTGCAGCTGTTTGCTGAGCTTGGCATAGAGGGAACGGTCAGAGGCCTGGGCAGCATTGCCCACTGCCCCCCGGGCAAACTCCAGCAGGTCCCGGAGGGTTGTCCGCACGTCCTCGGCTGCCCCACGGATTCTGGCAGCATTGGCCTCCATGTGCTCAGGGCTGCGCCAGTTGGCGCCGATGAAGGACATGAGGTAGGAGACGGCACCGCTGACGCCGTGCTGGAGCTTGGCCAGCGTCTCCATGGCGGCATCCAAGTCCAGGGAGAACTCCTTGCCGGCTCCCTTGGCCGGCTCCTTCACGGGCACCACGTCCAGCGAGGACGTGGAGATGTTGCTGCGTGTGCTGCCCGTGCTGGAGGCCGAGAGTCGCTTGGTGTCGGCACCCTTGGTCTCACGGTCCACTTGTGGTGGGACATCATAGATGTACTCGCCCTCCATGTCCAAGGAGCCTTTGCCCGGGGCATGCAGGTCCCGGGGCACGTCGTACACCTCCTGGGAGGGGAAGGCCGACCCTCCCAGCTTCTTCAGGCTGGGGGGCACATCGTAGATCTCATGGGAGAGCGTTGGCTCGGAGGCACCTTTCCCAGCAGCTGGTGGCACATCGTAGACGTCCTCCAGCGAGTAGGGCTCCTGCTGGGCCAGGATGAGCGGGTGGCGGGAGGGGTCGAAGGCCTTCTGCTTGGCGAAGGCGGGGGGCACATCGTAGGTCTCCTCCCGGGCTGGGCCATCGGGCACGTCCTTGCTCACAGATGGGGGGACATCGTACACCTGCAGGGGCAGCGGCAGCACCGTCAGCGCTGCTGGGACAGCCAGCCCGGGTCACACGTGGAGGCGCAGACGGGCCGTGCTCCAGACATGCAAGACAGTCCTGGCTGTGCACCGGGATGGAGCCACACACCCCAGGGGTGTCCCTGCTCCCAGGGAGGCTGACACAGCCCTGCCACAGCACCCCTGGCCTCCCACAGCATAGAATCATAGAGTGGGCTGGGCTGGAATCATGGAATTGCCTGGTTGGAAAAGACCTTCAAGATCATCTGGTCCAGCCATATCTGTCCACTGCTAAACCAGATCCCCGAGCACCTCATCTGCCCAGCTTTTGAACACCTCCAGGGATGGGGACTCCACCAGCTCCCTGGGCAGCCTCTGCCAGCATCTGAGAATTCTTTTGGTGAAGAATTTTTTCCTAATGTCTAATCTGAACCTTCCCTGGAGCAACCTGAGGCCATTTCCTCTCATCCAATCCCATGTTACTTGGGAGAAGAGATAAGCACCCACCTCGCTACAACCTCCTTTCAGGAGCCGCAGAGAGTGATGTGGTCTCCCCTTAAACTCCTTTTCTCCAGGGAAAACAGCCTCAGTTCCCTCAGTTACTCCACATAAGACTTGTTCTCCAGCCCCTTTCCCTTTGTTCCCCTTCTCTGGACATACTCCAGCACCTCAATGTCTTTCTTGCAGTGAGAAAGGGAAGGTGGTTACAACCACCCTGCCATGGGCAGGGACACCTCCCACTGCATCATGTTACTCAAAGCCCCATCGAACCTGGTCTTGAACACCTTTGAGGAGGGAATCACAAAATCCTAGAGCAGCCCTGTTTGGAAGTGACCTTCAAAGATCACCTGGTCCAACCTCATCCCCTAGATAAGATCATCTCACAAACCTGTCCCCTCATATATTGAAAGCTTCCAGTGCCAAGGATGCCACCACATGCCTTGGGGAGTTGTTACATTTCCACCCCACTCCCAAACACAAAGAGGGGGTGACATGGTTGGGATGTAACCGAATGTTTGTTCTACTGAATGATTGCTCTCACTCTAAAATGTTTCTCTCTTATAGAGAGAAGCTGGGAGCTTCCCAGCAGCGCTTACAGTTTGGTGCAGGTTCTTCTCCACGCTGGGGGGCACATCGTAGATCTCCTGCCCTTGGTCCTGCCCGTTGGGACCCTTCACTGCCATGGGTGGGGTGTCATAGACCTGGAGAGGGGGGGACACAGGATGGCGTGTCAGGAATGGTATGGGTGTAACTTGCCCAGGTTTGGATCCCAGACTGTGCCAGAGCATCTCCCATGCTGAGGGATGGACCCCGCCACCCCCGACCAGCCTCACCTCCTGGCTGAAATGGCTCGGGACCCCTCCTCGGACGGGTGGCACATCGTAGATCTCCTGGGAGCCCGTGGACAGAAGGTGGCGAGGAAAATCGTACTCATCCTGCTCGCCCTTGGGGGAGTCGTAGACGTAGACCTGCCCCACACGAGTGGGCACCAGCACCTGGGGAAAGGGACAAGGGGGGCACCGCTGAGCATCTCCAGTCCCCCAAACCCCAAACAAGCATAGAATCACTTGGTTGGAAAAGAGCTTTGAGATCATCGAGTCCAGCCGTCCCTGTCCACTACTAAGTCACATCCCTAAGCACCTCATCTATCAGTCTTTCAAACACCTCCAGGGATGGTGACTCCACCACCTCCCTGGCAGCCTCGGCCAGTGCCTGAGAACCCTTTCAGTGAAGAAATTTTTCCTGATGTCTAATCTGAACCTCCCCTGGTGCAACTTGAGGGCATTTCCTCTCATCCTGTCACCTGGGAGAAGAGACCAACACCCACCTCATTACAAACCCCTTTCAGGCAGCTGTAGACAGTAATAGATCTCCCCTCAGCCTCCTCTTCTCTAGGCTAAACAGTCCCAGTTCCCTCAGCTACTCCTTTTAAGACTCGTGCTTCAGCCCCTTCCCCAGCTCTGTTCCCCTCCTCTGGACATGCACCAGCCCCTCAATGTCCTTCTTGCAGTGAGAAAGCGAAGGAAGGGATGGGACCTCAAAGCCCATCCAGTTTCACCCCTCTGCCATGGACAGGGACACCTCACAGTGGATCAGGTTGCTCAAAGCCTCATGCAGGTATACCCAGTGATGGGGCTGGAGAGAAGATGGGTGCTGGATGCCCGGCACTGGGCAAACTGGTGCCCACAGGAGGGCGCTCCCCGGCCGGGCGTGCAAGCTTCGCCCGGTGACGCTGGGGACGGGGGATGATATCACCGGTTATTTATAGCGGCGAGTGAGCGAGGCAAGAGACAAAGCCCAGCCGGCAGGGCCACGGCGTGCAGAAGGGAATGGGCGATCTGGGCACCGAGCCGTGAGCAGGGATCTGCCAGTGCCCACAGGGCTTTGTAGATCCCTGCCTGTGGCTCAGTGCCCACCCTGATGTACTGCAGGGACATGAGAGGGGCAAATAACCAAACCCAGGGGGTGACGGTGCCCTGCTCAGCCGAAGGGCTGTGCAACCCTTTCAGGATGCTCCCTGTGCCCTGGTGATGATTTAGCAGGGCCCCCCTTGCTGGCTGCTTCCCAGGGGTGAGTCAGGGGAGCCTTCCCGGAAAACGCGATGCCAAAAGTGTCTCACTCTGCTTCCCCGTGCTGACGTGCCAGGGAAGGGGCAGAGCCCAGTGGCCAGGATGGAGCCTTTAGGCTGCGCTAGGCAGAGTCCCCATGATGGGGACAGGCTGGTGGCTCACCAGCAAACCCAACTGGTGTGTGTTGGTGGAGTCCCTGGCACGGCCAGGGCACACTGGCATGGGCTGTCTGTGCCCCTGGGGAGGAAGAAAACACGTCAGCACCGCGTTGGGAAGCACAGCCACCTGCAGGGCCCAGCCAAGGGGCATCCCCAAGCAGCTCCTGGGTCACCAGCACCCCATTGCCTACCCCTGACACCGTGCCCTTGGTGACATTGGTAGAACCCACACGAGAGACCAAGAGGACCAGAGCGCCAAACACTGCGCCAGCCCCAAGCTGGGTAGTCCACACCAACCGAGGCACCTCAGCCACCACAGGGACTCCCCCCATGTGCCCACTCCTGCCAGCAGCAGGGGGGAGGATGCCTGTGACAGGAATGGGACAGTGGTGGGCAGAGAAGCTGAAGCCCCACAGCCCTGGCACCCACTCACCCCCTGGACCACAGAGTGCTCTGCAACCGCGCTGCCACCCCCCAGGACCCCCATCCTACCTTTCCCTGGGGCTTGTGCCCTTCCCAGCTCCTCATGTCCAAGGATGGGGGCACCTGGTATATGTCCTGAGCCTGAGCAGCTGAGGGAGGAACCTGGTAGACATCCTGTGGGGGGCTGGCAGAGCCCCCGGGGAACGCCTCTGCCGCCTGGCCCAGTGAGGGGGGCACCTGGTAGATGTCCTGGCCGGGGCCAGGGAAGGCATGGGGAGGCGTCTGCTTCACGTAGGCGGGCGGCTGCTTTGCCGGAGCGGGCGGAAACTGTCCGGTGGGTGCTGGGCCCGGGTAGAGACCCTGCTGGCCCTTGTTGGGGACCGGCATCAGGTAGACGTTGTCCCCTTGGGGGGCGTACGCAGGGTGCATTGGTGTGTACTGCGCAGCGGGTGACAGCGGGGTGAAACCTCCTTGGTGGTGGAACTGGGGTGCTGACGGCTGCGGTGTCGCCTGTCCCTGCGCCGGGCCGGGCGCCGGCGGCTGCTGCGGCTGCTGCTGCTGCTTCTTGTCATACATCCCCACCAGGATCTTGAGGCGGTTCCCAGGGACGATGCCCTGGCGGCCATGGAGTGAGCAGAGCCACCAGCCATCCAGGCCTTGCGTGTTGCGTTCCAGCACCGTCATAATGTCGCCCTTGCGGAAGGAGAGCTCGTCCGGAGACTCAGCCACGTTGTCGTACAGCGCCTTGGCCAGCACGTTCTGCAAGAGAGCCCCGTGTCGGGGCCGTGAGCTGGGCCCCACCGGCTGCTGTGCTGTCATCCTGCCGGGCAATGGCACCCAAGGCCGGGATGGTGCCGGTGCCCAGAGCCGGGATGACAATGCCCAGAACCAGGGAGACGACAGTCCCTGGAGCTGGGACAACAGCTCCCAAAGCTGGGACCATGACGGTGCCTAGAACTGGGACAATGATGCCCAGAGACAGGACAATCACAGTGCCTGGAGCCTCTATGGACAACTGTGCCCAGAACTGGGACAAAGATGCCCAGAGCCAGGACAATCACAATGCCCAGAACTGGGACAACAGTGCCCGGAGCTGGGATGATGACAGTGCCTGGGGCTGGGACCACAGTGCCTGGAGTCGGGGGTATAAAGGTGCTCAGAGCTGGGACAAAGGTGCCCGGAGCCAGGACAACGATACCCGGATCCAGGGGGGTTACGGTGCCTGGAGTCGTGGGGGATCCCGGGGCCGGGCCGAGCAGGGGCATGGGTGGGCTGGCCCCGCTGCCCTCGCGGTCGGCGCTGACCCCGTCGTTCCCGGAGGCGGCGCCGGGCCGGGGTCCGTCTCCTCCTCTCCCGTCGGGAGGAAGTGCCAGCGCGGTGAGTCAGCCCGGCACCGCCACCGGGCTCGGCCCCGCGTCCCGCCTGGGCTCCGGGGGCGCTGCCGGGGCTCCCGGGGCCGCCAGTGGGATCGGGGCGGCGGCACCGGACACGGGAAGAGGAGCCGCTCTAGGCGGGCCGGGAGCAGCGCCGCGGGGCCGGGACAAGGTCACGGGCGGGGTCTCGGCTGGACCGAGGCGGGCTGCGGTCCTTCCTCATCCCTATCCCCATCCTCATCCTTAGCCCCTTCCCCTTCATCACCCCCATCCTCATCCTTACCCCCAGCCCCTTCCCATCTGTATCCCCTTCCCCATGCTCACCCCCCTCCTCATCCTCAACCCCATCCCTATGCTAATCTCTAACTCCATCCTCATCCTCCCCCCCTCGATCCCCGTCCCCCCCAATCCCAATCCCCACCCCACCCTACTCCCCCCACCGTTTCCTCTCCGCGCCCCCCATCTCACCAGGTAGTTCATCTTCCCGCGAGGCGCGCCGGCCCTAGCGCCGTGGGGCCGGGGGCCGGGGCCGGGGCCGGGCCGGGGGCGGCGGGGCGGGCAGGCAGCGCGGCGGCGGCGGCGGCGGCTGCGGCGGGAGCATTACAGCGCGGCGCGCTCCCGGCCCGCCGCTGCGCCCGCCCCCTC
>JAUMJL010002375.1:0-10001 GCA_033558185.1 Dromococcyx pavoninus | reverse complement strand
GGTTACCTGCTCCAGTACCAACTGGGTGAGACTGGGAGGCACTGGGAGGGGGGCTGGGGGCACTGGGAGCCACTGGGAGCACTGGAAGGGCACGGGGAAGGGGGTTGGAGGGCACCGAGGGCACTGGGTGCTTACTGGGCTTGTACTGGGGTGCACTGGGAGGGAACTGGGAGCTACTGGGAGCACTGGGAGGGACTGGGGGGATCACTGGGATGGACGGGGGTACACTGGGTGTTTACTGGGAGCCACTGGGAGGGCACTGGGAGGGGGCTGAAGGGCAGAGGGCACTGGAGGGCACTGGGGGGTCCCTCACTCCCTCCCCCTCCCCTCCCCAGAGCCCCCCCCGGGGTCGCCTCCCCTCCCCGCGCTGGAGCTGCCCCTCCCCCCCGGGGTCCTGAACGCCTCCCTCGAGCACCTCGAGCCCCGCGCGCGGTACCGGCTGCAGCTCCGTGCGGTGACCGCCCGGGGCGCGGGGCCGCCCCTGCGCGTGCGCGCGAGCCTCAGCCCCGAGCCCGGTGAGTGGGCGGGGCGGGACGGGCACGGACCAATCGCGGCGCGAGGGGGGCGGGGATAGCGGAGGGAGGGACCAATCGCGGAGCGGCGGGGGCGGAGAAAAGAAAGAGCGGGAAAGGAGGGGCAGAGAGGGACCAATCGCAGCGCGGCGGGGGCGGAACAAGGAAAGAGCGGGAAAGGAGGGGGCGGGAAGAACCAAGGGAAGGGAGGGACCAATCGCAGCGCGACGGGGGCGGAGAAAAGAAAGAGCGGGAAAGGAGGGGGACAGAGAGGGACCAATCGCAGTGCGAGGGGGGCCGGGATAGCGGAGGGAGGGACCAATCGCGGCGCGGCGGGGGCGGAGAAAAGAAAGAGCGGGAAAGGAGGGGCAGAGAGGGACCAATCGCAGCGCGGCGGGGGCGGAACAAGGAAAGAGCGGGAAAGGAGGGGAGAAAGAGACCAATCGCAGCGCGAGGGGGGCGGGGATAGGGGAGGGGATGGACCAATCGCAGCGCGAGGGAGGCGGGGCAAGGGAAGGGAGGGACCAATCGCAGCACAATGGGGGCGGGGCAAGGGAAAGGGCGGGAAAGGAGGGGGCAGAGAGGGAGCAATCCAAGCCAAGGGATGGGGGAAAGGAGGGGGGGACCCCAAGCCAAGGGACCCCAAAAGCAACCGGGGCGACCCCAAAATGAACACTGGGGGGGACCTCAGACCGGGGAAGGACCCCCCGAGCTCGAGCTCGAGGGGAGAGACCACCCATTTCCCCCCCCCAGACTCCCATGGGGACCCCAAAAGCCCCAGGAAACCCCCAAACCCACCATTTGGGGGGGGGGGGTGTCTGGGAATGCTGGGGGATCCCAAGACCCCGGGGGGAGGGACCCCTAAATGCCAATCAGGGCTGTTCCTGGGGGTTTCCCCTTCCAAGGGACCCCAATAATGGGGGTGGGGGGCACTTTAGGAGCCCCGGAGGGGTGGGGGTGGGGGCTCTGGTGAATTTGCCCCCCCCCCCCCCCCCCCCCCCCCCAGTTCTCCCAGTGCTGAAGAGCGTGGAGGTGCGGGAGGTGGGCGAGGATTTCACGCTGCTGGGTTGGACCCTCGCCCACCCCGAGCAGGCGAGCGTGGAGTTCGAGGTCCAGTTCACCAGTAAAACCAGTAAGGGAGGCAAACTGGGAGGGGAAAAGGCGGGGGGGGTGGGGCACTGGGAATGGAGGTTTGGGGGGAGGTGAGGGGAGAAAAGAAAAGCGGGGATAAGGGGGGTGGGAAATGGGATCTGGGGGCAAAAGTGGGGTCTAGGGGAGGAGAAACGGGTTTGGGGGGGATAAGAATGGAGGGGCAAAAGTGGGGTCTGGAGGGGGCAAAAATGGGGTCTGGGGGAGGAGAAATGGGGTTTGGGGGGGATAAGAATGGAGGGGCAAAAGTGGGGTCTGGAGGGGGCAAAAATGGGGTCTGGGGGAGGAGAAATGGGGTTTGGGGGGGATAAGAATGGGGGGGGCAAAAGTGGGGTCTGGGGGAGGAGAAATGGGGTTTGGGGGGGATAAGAATGGGGGGGCAAATGTGGGGTCTGGAGGGGGCAAAAATGGGGTCTGGGGGAGGAGAAATGGGGTTTGGAAGGGATAAGAATGGGGGGGCAAATGTGGGGTCTGGAGGGGGCAAAAATGGGGTCTGGGGAGGAGAAATGGGGTTTGGGGGGGGATAAGAATGGGGGGGCAAAAGTGGGGTCTGGAGGGGGCAGAAATGAGGTCCAGGGGCAAACATAGGGTCTGGGTGGTAAAAACGGGATCTGTGGGGGCAAAAGTGGGGTCTGGGCGGAGAAAAATAGTGTTGGGGGGTAAAAAGGGGGTCTGGGGGGGGGAAATGGGGTAGGGGAGGTGGTTTGGGGGGAAATAGGGGGATAAGGGGGTGGGAAATGGGGTCTAAGGGGGGGAAAACGGGGTCTGAGGGTGGCGAAATGGGTATCAGGGGGCAAAAATGGGGTCTGGGGAGGTAAAAATGGGTCTCTGAGGGGGTTTTGGGGGGTCGGGGGGGGGTCTCTGGGTGGGTTGTGGGGGTCCCTGACCCCCCCCTCTCCCCGCAGCGGAGCCGCGCTGGGAGTTCTCGGGCCGCGCGAACGCGTCGCTGGGCGAGTTCCGCGTGGGGGCCCTGCGCCCCGGCACCGCCTACCGCGTCCAGTTCGTGGGGCGCAACCACTCGGGGGAGAGGGTCCCCTTCTGGGAGAGCGTCGTGCAGACCAACGGCACCCGTGAGAGCCCCACGCCTGCCCGGGGACCCCAAAACCCCACCCAGGGACCACCAGAACCCACCCAGGGACCCCAAAACCCTACCCAGGGACCACCAGAACCTTCAAAACCCCACCCAGGGACCCCAAATCCCACCCAGGGACCCCAAAACCCCACCCAGGGACCACCAGAACCCACCCAGGGACCACCAGAACCCACCCAGGGACCCCAAAACCCCGCCCAGAGACCACCAGAACCTTCAAAACCCCACCCAGGGACCACCAGAACCCACCCAGAGACCCCCAAAACCCACCCAAGGACCCCAAAACTCCCACCCAGGGACCACCAGAGATCCCCAAAACCCACCCAGGACCACCAGAACCTTCAAAACCCCACCCAGGGATCCCAAAACCCAGCCAGGGACCCCAAACCCCACCCAGGGACCACCAGAACCTTCAAAACCCCACCCAGGGACCCCAAATCCCACCCAGGGACCCCAAAACCCCACCCAGGACCACCAAACCTTCAAAACCCCACCCAGGGACCCCAAAACCCACCCAGGGACCCCAAAACCCCGCCCAGAGACCACCAGAACCTTGAAAATCCCACCCAGGGACCCCAATACCCCACCCAGGGACCATCAGGGACCCCCAAAACCCACCCAGGGACCCCAAAACCCACCCAGAGACCCCAAAACCCACCCAGAGACCCCAGAAAAACGCCCAAGGACCACCAGAACCTTCAAAACCCCACCTAGGGACCCCAAAACCCACCCAGGGACCACCAGAACCTTCAAAACCCCACCCAGGGTCCCAAAACCCACCCAGAGACACTGAAACCCACCAGAGACCCCCCAAGAAAACACCCAGGGACCACCAGAGCCTTCACAAACCCACCCAGAGATCCCCAAAAACCCACCCAGAGACCCCCAAAACCCCACCCAAGGACCCAAAAACCCACCCAGGGACCCCCAACCCCCCTCTTACCCCCATGAGGACCCCCCAAACCCCCTTTTATCCTCCCATAGGGACCCCAAACCCTTCTTTTCTCCCCATCGTTACCCCCGACCCCCCCTTTTCTCCCCTCGGCCCCCCCCCCCAAAGCCCAAAGGGGGGGTCTCCCAGCCCCCCTGACCCCTGACCCCCCCCCAGTGCTGCCCGGGCCCCGCGGGCGGCTTCGCCACCGAGGGTTGGTTCATCGGCTTCGTCAGCGCCGTCGTCCTCCTCCTCCTCATCCTCCTCATCCTCTGCTTCATCAAACGCAGCAAGGGGGGCAAGTATTCGGGTGAGACCCCCCCCACAGACCTCGGAACCCCCCCCGGGGCACCCCAAAAACCCCTGAGGACCCCCAGACTCCCCAGACCCTCCTGGACCCCCCCATATCCCCTTGAGGTCTCCCTAAAACCTCAGAGCCCTCGGGACCCCCCAAAAGTCTTGGGACCCCCTCCCTGAGGACCTCGGACCCCCCCCAAACCCCTCCTGGGCCCCCCCAAAATCCCTGGGGACCCCCAAGTCCCTCAGGACCCCCCAAATCCTCCCCCCCTCCTCCCAAAACCCTTGGAATCCCATGAAACCCCTTGAGGAGATCAGGACCCCCCCCCCCCAAACCCCATTGAGACCCCCCCTCAAATTCCCTTGGGGCCCCCCCCAAGCCCCCAAAACCTCCTGGGACCCCCCCCCAAGCCCCTCAGAATCCCCTAAACCCCTCCAGAATTCTTGGGACCCTCCCAGCTCCCCCAGACCCTTGGCACCCCCCAAAACTCCTTGGGGACCTTGGGTTCCGGGGGGGGGTCCCAAAAGATTTGGGGGTGTCCGAGGGGGGGTCCCCAGGGCTGGAGGTGCCCATGGGGGTCCTTCTGGGTACGGGGGCTTCCTGAGACTTTGGGGGGGGGTCCCCAAGATTTAGGGGGGTCCCTATGGGTTCCGGGGGACCCGAAGGGTTCAGAGGGGTCCCCCAAGTTTTGGGGGTGTTCAGAGGGGTCCCCCAAGATTTGGGGGTGCCCGGGGGGGGTCCCCAAAACCTCTTGCCTCCCCCCCCTCAGTGAAGGACAAAGAGGACACCCAGGCAGACTCGGAGGCGCGGCCGATGAAGGATGAGACCTTCGGGGAGTACAGGTGGGCGTGGCCATGCAAATGAGGGGTGCGTTTATGCAAATATGAATCACATGATATGTAGATGTATGCAAATGATGTGTGGGATATGCAAATAAGCAGCGAGGGCTTGGAAATGAGGGGGTGTGTCTTGCAAACGAGGCACAAGTGAGGGGTGGGCTATTCAAATGAGGGGCGAGAATATGCAAATGAGCACCAAAGACATGTTGATTAGAGCAGGGATATGCAAATGAGAAGCTGGGCCATGCAAATGAGGTGTAGGATATCCAAACAAGGACTAAGAGCGCGCAGGTTAGAACAAGGATATGGAAATGAGGAGCAAGGATATGTAAATTAGGGCAAGGGCAAGCAATCAGGAGCATGGGTATGCAAATGAGAAGCACGAATTGGGTCGCTTATATGCAAATTAGAGATGGGTATATGCAAATGAGGACAGGTATATGCAAATGAGAGCCTCTCCCTCTTCTGCCCCCCCCCAAACCACCCTCTCCCCTCATTAACCCCCTTTTGCTAATTATCCACATCCTCGTTAACCCCCCCACTAATTGCCCCCCTGGAGGGGGTGGGGTTGCCCCCCCTTTTGCCCCCCCCCTTTGCTTTTGCCCCCCCCCTCATGCTTTGTCTCTCCTGGTGCTGCTTTGGGGGTCCCAGGTCCCTCGAGAGGTAAGGGGGGGGGTCTTGGGGGGGGGGGGGATCGGGGAGGAGGAATTTGAGGGGGCCCTGAGGGTCTGGGGGGGGTATTGGGGGGTGGTGGGAGGAGATTGAGGGGGCTGGGGGGGGGATTGGGGGGGCCTGGGGGGAGTTGGAGGGGTCCTGGGGGTCTGGGATTGGATCCGGGGGGGGGGTCTGGGGGGGCTGCTGAGTCCCTGAGGTCCTGGTAATATGGGGGGGGGGCAAGGGGAGATTTGGGGGGGCCCTGGGGGGCTGGAGAGGTGAAGAGGGGGTCCTGGGGGGGGCCTGGAGGGGGGATTTGGGGGGGTCTTGGGGGGAATTGGGGGGAATTGGGGATTCTAGGGGGTTGGGGGTGGAATTTGGGGGGGGGAGTGGGGGGATTTGGGGGGCTGGGTCTGTGGCTGAGGGGGGGCAAGGGGAGGATTTGGGGGGTCCTGGGGGGTCTGGGAGGGGAATTGGGGGAGCTGGGGGGGTCCTGGAGAGGCAAGGGGGGGCCTGGGAGGGGGAGAGAGGGGGATTTGGGGGGGGCTGAGGGGGGCAAAGCGGAATTTGGGGGGGTCCTGGGGCGTTTGGGGAGGATTTGAGGGGCTTCTCGGTCCCTGGAGACCTGGGATTTTGGGGGGGGGGGGGGGGGGGTCTTGGGTGTCAAGGGGGGGGTCCCTCTGCACGTGCTCCCCACCTCGCAGCACCCATCGCACCCGACCCTGCGACCCCCAGCGCGTTGGGGGGCAATGGGGGGTGATGGGCGGGGAGTTTGGTGGTGACGATGGGGCGGACGTTGGGGTTGATGATGGTGGTGGTGAGGTTGACGTTGACGATGGGGCCGGTTGTGACGATGGAGTTGACGTTGACGTTGACGTTGACGTTGGCTTTGATGGTGATGATGAAGGGGTTGACTTTGGTGATGGATTTGGTGGTGACGATGGAGTTGGCATTGATGATGGGGATGAGGTTGGGTTTCACGATGGCAATGGGGTTGACGTTGGCTTCATGATGACGATGGCGATGATGGGGTTGACGATGATGAGGTTGGTTGTGATGATGGGGTTGGCAATGACATTGGGGTTGACGTTGCCTTCGACGATGGCGATGATGGGGTTGACATTGATGATGAGGTTGGTTATTGATGAGGTCGGTTGTGAAGATGGGGTTGACATTGATGAGGTCGGTTGTGATGATGGGGTTGACGTTGCCTTTGACGATGGCGATGATGGGGTTGACATTGATGGGATTGGTGATGACGACAAGGTTGACGTTGCCTTTGACGCTGACAATGGGGTTGACGTTGGTGACGCCTTTGGTGGCGACGATGGAGTTGGCGTTGACGTTGGGGTTGGGGTTGCCTTTGACGATGGCAGTGATGATGTTGATGTTGATAATGAGGTTGGTTGTGATGATGGGGTTGACGTTGACGATGAGGTCGGTTGCCATGATGGGGTTGACGTTGACGATGAGGTTGGTTGCCATGATGGGGTTGACGTTGACGATGAGGTCGGTTGCCATGATGGGGTTGACGTTGACGATGAGGTCGGTTGCCATGATGGGGTTGACGTTGACGATGAGGTTGGTTGCCATGATGGGGTTGACGATGAGGTTGGTTGCCATGATGGGGTTGACGTTGACGATGAGGTCACTTGTGATGATGGAGTTGGCATTGACATTGGGGTTGGGGTTGACTTTGACGATGGCGATGATGGTGTTGACGTTGATGAGGTTGGTTGCGATGATGGAGTTGATGTTGACGATGAGGTTGGTTGCCAGGATGGGGTTGACGTTGACGATGAGGTTGTTGCCAGGATGGGGTTGACGTTGACGATGAGGTTGTTGCCATGATGGGGTTGACGTTGACGATGAGGTTGTTGCCAGGATGGGGTTGACGTTGACGATGAGGTGGTTGCCATGATGGGGTTGACGTTGACGATGAGGTGGTTGCCATGATGGGGTTGACGTTGACGATGAGGTTGTTGCCATGATGGGGTTGACGTTGACGATGAGGTTGGTTGCCATGATGGGGTTGACGTTGACGATGAGGTCACTTGTGATGATGGAGTTGGCATTGACATTGGGGTTGGGGTTGACTTTGACGATGGCGATGATGGTGTTGACGTTGATGGGGTTGGTTGCGATGATGGAGTTGATGTTGACATTGGCGTTGGGGTTGACTTTGACGATGGCGATGATGGGGTTGACGTTGATGAGGTTGGTTGCGATGATGGAGTTGATGTTGACGATGAGGTTGGTTGCCATGATGGGGTTGACGTTGACGATGAGGTTGTTGCCATGATGGGGTTGACGTTGACGATGAGGTTGGTTGCCATGATGGGGTTGACGTTGACGATGAGGTCACTTGTGATGATGGAGTTGGCATTGACATTGGGGTTGGGGTTGACTTTGACGATGGCGATGATGGTGTTGACGTTGATGAGGTTGGTTGCGATGATGGAGTTGGCATTGACATTGGCGTTGGGGTTGACTTTGACGATGGCGATGATGGGGTTGACGTTGATGAGGTTGGTTGCGATGATGGAGTTGATGTTGACGATGAGGTTGTTGCCATGATGGGGTTGACGTTGACGATGAGGTTGTTGCCATGATGGGGTTGACGTTGACGATGAGGTCGGTTGCCATGATGGGGTTGATGTTGACGATGAGGTTGGTTGCCATGATGGGGTTGACGTTGACGATGAGGTCACTTGTGATGATGGAGTTGGCATTGACATTGGGGTTGGGGTTGACTTTGACGATGGCGATGATGGTGTTGACGTTGATGAGGTTGGTTGCGATGATGGAGTTGGCATTGACATTGGGGTTGGGGTTGACTTTGACGATGGCGATGATGGTGTTGACGTTGATGAGGTTGGTTGCGATGATGGAGTTGGCATTGACATTGGGGTTGGGGTCGACTTTGACGATGGCGATGATGGTGTTGACGTTGATGAGGTTGGTTGCGATGATGGAGTTGGCATTGACATTGGGGTTGGGGTTGACTTTGACGATGGCGATGATGGGGTTGACGTTGATGAGGTTGGTTGCGATGATGGAGTTGACGTTGACGATGAGGTTGGTTGCCATGACGGGGTTGACGTTGACATTGGGGTTGGGGTTGACTTTGACGATGGCGATGATGGCGTTGACATTGATGAGGTTGGTTATGGTGATGGGGTTGACGTCGATGACGGGGTTGACGTCGCCTTTGACGCCGACGATGCGGCTGACGTCGGTGACGCCTTTGGCGGCGACGACGGAGTTGGCGTTGACGTTGGGGTTGACGTTGCCTTTGCCGGTGACGCCGCCCCCTCTCTCTCGCCCCGGCAGCGATGGGGAGGAGAAGGCCTCGGGCAGCTCCGCGCGGTCGCTGGGGGCGGCGGGGGCGGCGCTGGGCAGCGACGACAGCTTGGCCGGGTACGGCGGCAGCGCCGACGTCCAGTTCAACGAGGACGGCTCCTTCATCGGGCAGTACAGCGGCGCCCGCGGCACCGCCGCCGGCAGCTCCGGCCCCGCCAGCCCCTCCGCCCCCGCCCCCCTCGACTGACGGCCACCGGGAACCCAACGGGGCCACCGGGAACTCGACATGGCAACCAGGAACCAATATGGCCGCCGATAGTCCTCCATGGCCACCAGGAACTCAACACGTCAACCAGGAACCAACATGGCCACCAAAAGTCCCCCATGGCCACCAAAAGTCCCCTATGGCCACCAGGAACTCAACATGGCAACCAGGAACCAACATGGCAACCAGGAACCTCCATGGCCACCAGGAACTCAACATGGCCACCAAGAGCCCACCCCATGACCACCAAAACTCTCTATGGCAACCAGGAACTCAACATGGCAACCAAAAGTCCCCCATGGCCACCAGGAGCTCAACATGGCCACCAAGAGCCCACCCATGGTCACCAGGAACCACCATGACCACCAGGAACCCCCCCATGACCACCAAAACCCTCCATGGCAACCAGGAACTCAACATGGCAACCAGGAACCCCCATGACCACCAGGAACCTCCATGGCAACCAAGAGCCCACCATGGCCACCAAAAACCCACCATGGCCACCAGGAAGCCCTCCATGACCACCAAGACCCTCCATGGCAACCAGGAACCAACATGGCCACCAAGAGTCCCCCATGACCACCAGGAATTCAACATGGCCCCCAGGAACCTCCATGGCAACCAGGAACCAACATGGCAACCGAGCCCCCCCCATGGCCACCAAGAACCTCCATGGCAACCAGGAACCTCCATGGCAACCGAGCCCCCCCCATGGCCACCAGGAAGCTCCATGGCAACCAGGAACCTCCATGGCAACCGAGCCCCCCCCATGGCCACCAAGAACCTCCATGGCAACCAGGAACCTCCATGGCAACCGAGCCCCCCCCATGGCCACCAAGACCCCCCCCATGACCACCAAGACCCCAATGTGGCCACCAGGGACACCCCCCCCCCCCATCCTTCAGGCCCCTCCCCCAGTTTTGGGGGACCCACCCCCCCCCTTGGAACTGGGGCACCCCC